>CAIGRS010156828.1:0-18480 GCA_903798395.1 Fraxinus floribunda | reverse complement strand
GTATAAGATGATCGATTCATTCATGACTACTTATGGTTTCTTCAAACATAATTATGATAGTTGTGTGTACTTCAGAAAGGAAGATAGTGGATCGACTTCATATTTGTTATTATATGTTGATGATATATTCATAGTAGTCAAAGATAAAGCAGATGTTAGAAAAGTAAAGTTTCAACCCAGCAATGAGTTTGATATAAAGTACATGGGTGCAGCAAAGAAGATTTTTTGTATGAAAATCTTGATGGATAGAAAGATTGACAGATTGTATTTGAGTCAGAAATGGTACATTGAGAAGGTGTTTGAAAGATTCAATATGGTGAATGTGAAGATTGTCAGTACTCCATTAACTGCTCACTTTAAATTATCATCTAATAAAAGCTCATTTTAATATTAAGGGGGAATTAATTTTTAACCGTATTTTTCAAAAAACTATCAATCTAGAAGGTCGGTATTAGTCGTTTAATTTGTCCAGCCGCATTTCTAGCCAAGGTGGTGGCTGAATCTCAAATTTAAACCGTTTGTTTCCAATTATTTGTCAACAATAATTAATTTTGTGACCATTTTTTTTTCAATACATGGGTCCCATTGTGAGATAGAAGTAGAAAAAAAAAGGGCGGTCACATTTACAACAATTGGAAAATATATTAAAATGAGGGGAAAAAAATTGAAAACAAACAGAGGCTACTTGGTGAACTAAGAAAGCTCATCTTAACATTAGTGGAATTTAATTTTCAATTGTACTTTTCAACAAACTATCAATCTAGAAGGTGATGAACTTTGATAAAAGATAAGTGTACGCCTCTAATTCAACGTGTCGATATTAGTTTACCAGTGTACCTAAAAAAAAAAAAAAAAAGTTGGTAGTATTTTATGCCAAAAAGGCGTGCCACAACCAAATTAAATAGATGGTCCAAAAAAGAGAACAATTTGAATACGTAAATATGAATAATGTGTTTCTTTTTTTAGGGCGCGTTCGATCGTGCTTAAAAATCAATTAAAATTGAAAATATAGTCGTTATTGATCCCACTCGCCTAATAAAAGTCAACGATTAGTTTTTTTAATTTTAATCCGATTTTAATCTCTTAGTATATTAAACATTTAAACTCATAAAATCACGACTCTCCGTTTAGAAGTCATAATTGAAATGGTTATGATAATCGATAGATACTTAAATAGTGCTTTTTAGCATTGTCATCTCTTCTAAATCCTAGTTCAACCAGACACGGTTAACTGTAAAAATTTCAATCGTGTGATATAAAAATGTTCTTTGAGTGAATTCACATTGTACAAAATAAGCTAGATTAAAACCTAAGGGGCGTGAACCAAATGGTTAGAGATGGCAAAAAAAATTTGTTCAAAATCTCGAAGGGGGATAGTCACCACCCTGTTTAAAATTAATTTCAAATTTAAGTTTTTTATCGAACAAAAATAATAAATTTATCATCATTTTTAAAGAGAATATAAGTTTTTTTTAACAAATTAGTAAAAAATAATAATATAATAGATGGTCCAAAAAAGAGAACAATTTGAATACGTAAATATGAATAATGTGTTTCTTTTTTTAGGGCGCGTTCGGTCGTGCTTAAAATTCAATTAAAATTAAAAATATAGTCGTTATTGATCTCACTCGCCTAATAAAAGTCAACGATTAGTTTTTTTAATTTTAATCCGATTTTAATCTCTTAGTATATTAAACATTTAAACTCATAAAATCACGACTCTCCGTTTAGAAGTCATAATTGAAATGGTTATGATAATCAATAGATACTTAAATAGTGCTTTTTAGCATTGTCATCTCTTCTAAATCCTAGTTCAACCAGACACGGTTAACTGTAAAAATTTCAATCATGTGATATAGAAATGTTCTTTGAGTGAATTCACATTGTACAAAATAAGCTAGATTAAAACCTAAGGGGCGTGAACCAAATGGTTAGAGATGGCAAAAAAAACTTGTTCAACCCGATACTCGTGAGGTCCCTCAACGAATGGGATGGGAATTACCCGCTTAACCGAGTAAACAGGGTTGGGACGGGACAAGGGTCATTATCTCGAAGGGGGATAGTCACCACCCTGTTTAAAATTAATTTCAAATTTAAGTTTTTTTATCGAACAAAAATAATAAATTTATCATCATTTTTAAAGAGAATATAAGTTTTTTTTAACAAATTAGTAAAAAATAATAATATTTATTAACTAAAGACATAAAAAAATAAAAGCAATAATTAAAAATAGCGATAAATGGGGCCAGGGACGTGCCCCACCTCGGATCCCGCCCCAATTCCACCCACTTCCACTTTAACCGGGTATAGTAGCATAGGGATGGAGTAAGGTAACAAAAATACCCGACGGGATGGGGGTGGGAATGACCGACATGTCCCATACCCACCCCGATGCCATCCCTACAAATGGTAGTTGATCAACTTTGACAATTAACTTATAAACAGAGAATAACCAGACAATGAAGTAAAAAATATAAAATATAAAAAAAAAAAAGAATTAAATAGCCAAAACCATAAGGGTCCGTTTGATTGTAAATGTGGAAAGAAAATGTTTTATTAGGAATAGAATTGCCTAGAAAATATTTTACTAGGAATTGTCATTAATTGTGTTTAATTGGTATAATTTTCCACATGATCTGTTTGGCTTTATTTTTCATGGAAATTGTCAATTAAAAGGATACAATTTATTAGAATTGGTGATAGAAATTGTTTGGATTGCCAAAAAGTTTTTTTAAAAAAAATCGAAAATCTTTTGTGTTCTTTGTTTTTCATACAAATTGTCAATTAAATGAATATATTTTTTTACCATTGGGTTTGGAATTTGTTCCAATTGTCAAAAAAAAAAGATGGGAAATCAAATTCCCACGAAAAACCAAAGAACAAATTCCTTAAAAAGCAAGAAAGTTGGCGCGTGAGGTTGCTAAGTGGAAAATGAATTCTGGGCAAAATATTGTCTATCAAACGGCTTCAAAGTTAAAAAATGGAATTCTTTTTCCCACTTCCATGGAAAAGGTCCCTTATCAAACAGGGTCTTAATGTTATTTATAAGTGTTATCTTATCTCGATGTGAGAGAACTATTTGCTTATTCACATTGAAAGGAATAAAAGAATTTCTATAACTTTTTTATTATCAACGCAAAATCTTTTATTATAACACGAGTTCTCTAATGTCAAAATTAATTTATTGTTGTGGTGCAGTCTCTTTTATATAAGAATGTAAAAAATGTGGTCATGCACCACATCAACTTCGTGAATAGCAAAGGTTTCCATAGTAAGGTGACTGAAAGTAGCAATGTAGCATTCTCATTCATCAAAATTACTGCCCCTGGCAAGAGCCCAAATACAGATGGCTGCCACATTAGTAGTTCAACTAATGTCAATTTTACTGATTCAACCATTGGCACTGGCGATGACTGCATTTCTATCGGACATGGCACCTCCAAAATTCTCGTTGCTAGAATCAACTGTGGCCCTGGACATGGCATCAGGTCAATTGAATAAACACACAATTTGTGTTGGTTCGTTTCGTTTCAAGTTGGTCGATAAATTTTGTTATAACGTGTTTTGCATTTGTGACAGTGTTGGTAGTCTCGGAAAGAGAATGGATGAAGAAGATGTGAAAGGAGTGACCGTGATAAATTGCACACTTACGGGGACAACAAATGGTGCGAGAATCAAAACCTATCACGCTTCACCCCAAATCCAAGCTTCTTCCATTTATTTCCAAGATTTAGTTCTCAATGACGTTAAAAACCCCGTCATCATAGATCAGCACTACAACTCCAAGAAACAACGTGAGGTACGTATTATTAAAATTTATAGTTCCATCTTAAAAGTTCAACTGGTTAAAAGTAGCATCACAAGTCGTTATTGGACATTTTCAATGGGACCCACTTCTCTATAGGTCCAATAATGTCATTTAATTGACACAACTCTATATAGTGTTGTTAAATGTGTTGTATACTTTCGTTTGTCTTGTAGCCATCGAAGGTGAAGATCAGTGATGTACACTTCAGAAACATAAGGGGTACCACATTTTCGAAAGTTCCGATACTACTCAACTGCAGTCAAACATTCCCCTGCGAAGGCATTGAACTGGCAAACATTAATTTAGCCGCTTCGGGTCCAATTGGTCCACTTACATCTGCATGTTCCAACGCAAAATTTATATTGAGAGGAAATCTAAATCCTCCCGGTCCTACTGGTTGTGTATAAATTTATTATCGTAAGCTCGAATATCTGGAAAATCATTTCGACAAACGAAGATTCAATGAAGTGGAAATACCTTGACATTCAATACAAGACATTTTTATCTGAAATTTCCTTATGATCCACGTTGAACATATCCATTTGAATGCGCAGTATACTTGATATTCATACGTTCGTATAATTTAAAAAGGAACTACGAATTTACGATTTTATGTAACAATTTCAAAGTTAGAAAGGAATAGAGCATTCTATCGATCACTTTCACGGGTATCAAACTATTGATGTATGCTAACCCAAGCCTCTAAAATGTGTCCATGTGTAGATGCCTTCTCTAAAATATGGAATTATGTATAATGTGATAAAGATGTCTATGACTCCATATCCCCTTATTTATATGCAGCATCTATAAATCTGTACTTAAATCTAGAAGCTCGATAAATGAAGTCAACCAAATTGCACAGGTACTGTGTTGATTGTTATTATATTATCTTGGATATTCATATTATAAAGCTTTTGTATGCTATCTCAATCTACTTATTTGAGATTTAGCCTTTATGATTTGAACCTGTGAATCAGACGCGCCGTTGACAAATTTCCTAAAACAATACATGTTTGAGATTTACATCAACTCATTAAATAATTACCATTTTTTCCCGCATTATTCCATTTTATTTTAGATTATTATTGAGATTGATGTCCATTTAAGGCTTATAAGATTAGTTTTTGAACCAATAAGATGTGTCGTGTTCTGCATTCAGTTTTGTATTGTTTCATGTGCCTTCTACAAGGCAATTTCATTTTTGTTTCCCTATACTTAACTACCTATTGTCATATTGCTCTGTTCCTAAGTTCACTGATTTGCTTCCCTGGGGCTTAAACCCTTTACTAGACCCATAAAATCTAGCATTTCCATTTATTGCACATCTGATCTAAGAAGCACGGATATTTCTGATGCATATCTAAGCTTGGATACAACGTACCCATATAGTGTCATATTCGAATTACGTATCCTAATCCATGCTTCTTAGCCTCTGATAACTGGATGATGAAAGGTTTGCCTTTTCTTGAATTGTTGAATGTACCATCCTTAACTTCACTAGAGTGGTCACCTGGGAGCTTGAGTATGGACATACTAGATTTATAGGGAATGGCTGTTAATCTCCTTCACCATTTAATTTTTATGCCAAACAGTTTTTGTATTCTCCCGTGCTTAGTGCATAGTAAGTAATTTGTCAAACAAATGATTTTAAAATCTATAATAATTAAACCATAAAATATTATATAAAACTATATATTTGCACTTGATGTGAGCATTATAACCCTTTGTTTTACTGTAGTTGTAACCTGTACAATTGATCTCGTTCTGCATATCCAGTAATTATTTGATGTCCTACCATATCATTTATCTTTGCATCTGTGCCCCAGATTGACTATTTTCTTTGTTGTTATAGGCCACATTTTAGAAAGGTTTTACATTGGTCAACAATCACTTCTATTTATATTATGCAATTTCCCTGAACATAAAACTGCTTCTAAATTAACCTTGCGAGCTTCGTGATTTCCATGTCATTTGACCGGAAATTCCTTCTTTCTACACATTTCTCCTTTATTTTTGGTAGATGATTATTATATTGCATTTCTTCTCATGTTTCCACTTTCTTTCTTGCAGTCAGAACTCGAAAATCTGGCATTTATGTATACAAATGCTCAAGAATATGGTAAGTTTAGGAGAAGAATTTCAAAACTTTATAAAGAACACGAGAAAGAACTTGAAGAGGTAATTTTGCCTATTCTGATATCTTATTGACACCGGGAGAAGTAGCTATCACTGAAGCATCCTCCAATATTTAATATTGGAGCAAGCAAATTTTTGGATGCAATGGTGGAGTTATGACTTTTGAGCTGTAATTTATTTCAGTGTATTCTAATGAACTCTTTATTCTTCCGTTAGGCAAACAAAATATTAATGAAGAGGATTCAGGACGATCAATTCCTAGATCTTATGATAGTGAAAACTGAAGTTAGATCTGTATGCAAGGAACCTTACAAGTGATCCTCAGACCCCTCTTTCTCTTGTTTCATATGCATTAATTTATTTGCATGTATGTTCGTCTTGGTGAGTGTGTGTTCTCTTTTTTGTTCTTTTAATTTTTAGTTACTGCCCTGTGGTGGAATAGCAACCCCCCTCCCCTACCCACAGCCACAAACCATCATTCCCCGACCCCGTCTGTGGGGATAGAACTTGAACTATTAGATGTACAGAAACTTCACTTATCAATATGGAATTATGTATAGTGTGATNTGTTCGTCTTGGTGAGTGTGTGTTCTCTTTTTTGTTCTTTTAATTTTTAGTTACTGCCCTGTGGTGGAATAGCAACCCCCCTCCCCCACCCACAGCCACAAACCATCATTCCCCGACCCCGTCTGTGGGGATAGAACTTGAACTATTAGATGTACAGAAACTTCACTTATCAATATGGAATTATGTATAGTGTGATAAAGATGTCTATGACTCCATATCCCCTTATTTATATGCAGCATCTATAAATCTGTACTTAAATCTAGAAGCTCGATAAATGAAGTCAACCAAATTGTGCAGGTACTGCCATCAGTTTTGGCAATCGTTTTGATGTGCCATTCTCTGTTACAATCTATCACTTGTTTGAATATTTTGGTTAACAGCTTCGAATAATTATAAAACCAAAGCCATGCGTTGAAGTTGGGCCTTTGTGTTGTGTACAGCAGGTAAATTGTTATCTAGTTTGAAGCATCCAATGTTGTTTTCAAATTACAGCCCTCTTGTATTTCTCTAACCAAAATTTCCTTTGTAGGTATGCTACAATGTTCTTGGGCTAGTGCATGGAATTTGGACTCCTATTCCAAGAGCAGTATGTCTTGCAAATCCTTTTCTTCTAGTTTCGAGATCCTTTTATAACACATTGTTTCTAAGTCATATTGAGATGTCCTTTTTCTTTTTTGGGAAACAGATCAAGGACTACATTGCCACCCCAAAACCTAATGGTTATCAAAGTCTTCATACTACAGTTATACCATTTCTTTATGAGAGTATGTTTAGGCTGGAAGTCCAGGTTAGTCATTTCGAGTTTCTCTTATTTTATGCTCTTACCACATGCATCATCTAAATGTCTATGATGTAATTCTGATTATTTGTTGCTTGTTATCTCACTATATGTTTTACTTGCAAGGAAATCAAAATTTTCTTATATTACATTGGTGGGCAGATTAGAACTGAAGAGATGGATTTGATTGCTGAAAGAGGGATTGCTGCACATTATAGTGGGAAATTTTTTGTGAATGGCTTAGTTGGACATGCCAAATGGCAGTAGCTCCAGAGGGAAAACAGTTTGCCTGAATAATGCCAATGTTACCCTCAGGGTAGAATATGTTTTAACTCTATAGTTTCTCATATCAATAACATTCTTCTGTTAGGTCTCATATTAAGTGTTTTTGTACTTGACTGCATCACTAATTCAACGGTGGAACTCTCTTTTGTCTTCAGATAGGCTGGCTCAATGCAATTAGGGAATGGCAAGAGGAGTTTGTTGGGAATATGAGCTCCAGAGAATTTGTTGACACTATCACCAGAGATCTTTTAGGCAGTCGTGTATTTGTATTTACACCAAAAGGAGAGGTAAAAGTGATAATTGGTATATATGGGAAAAGGAACTCATTTTGGGATGCTTGTTTAGTTCTTCCATATTTCCTACAGATTAAAAATCTGCCTAAGGGAGCAACTGTCGTCGATTATGCATATATGATACACTCTGAAATTGGCAACAAAATGGTGGCTGCAAAGGTAATGGTTCTCTATCTGGTGGATATTTTGTTCTTCATGAGTTCTGGTTACACTGTTGCAAATTTTTTCTGTCTAAATTCTGGTCTAAACACCAAAGTTTTCTTTTTGCAGGTCAATGGCAATCTTATCTCTCCAGCGCATATGCTTGCTAATGCTGAAGTTGTGGAGATAATAACTTATAATGTTAGTCGATGTGAATTTTTTGACTTGTTTACCCTCTTGTACATCTTATCTATTCCTTGCACAGTTTGCTGTGTATCCAGATTAGTGCGTGCTCAAAGGTGGATCTAATTCTTGGTGTTTTGGGATGGTCTACTGGCTGCAGCTGGCCGAGCTCAATGGAGAACCAACAGTTTCTTGAATGTTAGTTACTGGTCCAAGTTCACTCGGCTACTCGAGCTGGGGAAAAGTTTTGTTCAGGCATCGGAGTTATTTTTATTTTTTTATTTATTTTTTTTGCTTAATTCGAGCAATTAGTTGGAAACTTGCTAGTAAATAAATCAGAAGCAAATACTAGCGAGGCCGAGGAGGAAGAAAACTGTATAAAGAAAGGAGAGTAGTAGCTGTGGTATACTTGTTAACGCATTTGCAATAAGAGCAGAAGATATGTCTACAATCTATAAGAGAGTGGATAGGTGGAAACATTTGGTTTCTCGTTTTGTCTTTATATGTGTATATATATATATATATTTTTTTTTTTCATTTTGGTCAACTTATCCTTTATTCAATAATTTTAATAGTTGTTCATAACATTAATTTATTATCTACAATAATAATAATAATAATAATGGTTTACAACACAGAATGTATATAAGTGAAAAGTACTCGGTTTTTTTTTTTTTTTCAACATTACACATGCAATAGAAGTCGAACAAAACGTTTTTGAACATTTTTAAACGTTTATTTATTTATTTTGTTTGTATACTCTTATTTATAAAATAAAATAAAAAACCTTGGGGCAAATGAATTGCGAGAATTTAACACTTTTCCTTCACGCCTATGTTTTTATTACAAAAGAATTTCTCTTGGTTTGAGTTTGATTTGTGAAAATGAATCGACCATCTAGTCCATATGTATACTTCACACTAAGTTAAGTTCTATCCATTTAACTATGATATTTTTATGTACAACAACAAAAAGGTAGCTAGTCTCATCCTTGAAATATTTCATTATCGAGGATGCCATCATCTTCATAACATATATGTTTGTCTATATAAAGAGAAAATAGATAGATGCCAAATTTATGATGAATAGAAACCAAACAGATCTTACATAAGCTGAATGCGAAGGCACCGCTTTACTGAATAAATCCATGGATACATTTGTTCAGCAGATATAAATAGCAAAGACTCTTTACAGATGTTTCCAGCCTATACGCCATTTTTTCTAACTCTACCAATCCTTTAAATCATTTTTGGGCATGTTTGAACCGGATTAAAATCTGATTTTAATCTAAGTCAAAGTCAAACGTTCAATATTAACCACATCTTTCATGTGTCCCACCACATATTTTCAACCAAACATTTCAATTTTTTTTTATCACAATTCACTAAAAATCTAATTTTAATCCCCACCAAACACATCTTAATCTCCAACTTTTAATTTGAATAAATTTCATATCGTTTTTAGATAAAAATAAATAATCAAGATACAAAAATTTGGATTACTCTTAATATTCTTCCATTCTGAACAAGATAAAAAAAAAGTAATGATATTTATAATATATTTGGACGTATTTTTAAATAATGGGTGTAACGAAATATGTTGATAATAAGTGGAAAGTAGCCGTGAATCTACATATGCCCTTAATATTTAATAATTTATTTATCGGTGCAATATATATTTATTATTTTGATAACAAATACTTTGATCTCTTGTTTGATCTTAATTGAACTATTTGATGACAATGCATAGAAAATTGAAAGGGTAATTATATTCGCTTATTATGTCACATATTTATTGCAATTTAAGTTTCAATCTTTGCTCAATTTTGCACTCATGTTTTCAACTTTTTTTCTCGTATTTTTATCATCAACCTTTTATTTGATTAGTACATCTAGAGCCCATTTGGGAGAGAATTAAATTGAAAAATTGCCCGCCGGGGCACATCCAAGTTGGTAAAGGAAGGGCATTGCTAAGCTTGCAACCTCAGCATGTGAAGTTCGATTCCTGGTTGGAACAGCTAAGTGATGTAATAATCAATATTGGTTGGAGCAGCTTGGTGATGTAACAACTATGGAGGAAGGCTCTCTTGGGGTCAGGAGTATAAGGGGGTGCTCGAACCCTGATCAACTTGGGCATAATCCGCGGTTTACCTTTGCCGTTACTGAGGGGCTGGTGGCTGGTGGTCCGGGAAATTAGTCTGGCTAAATTGGAATACTTGGGTATCAAAAAAAAATGAAAAATTAGTCGTTATTGTTGACTTTTATTAGACGAGTGAGACTCAATAACGATTATATTTTTAATTTTAATTGGATTTTAATCGATACCAAACGGCCCCTAGTCTTTGATTACATTTTCAGTTCAAAAAATCTATGAGGGTGTAAAAAGACTTCTTGTCCCTCATATATAAATAGACAAAAAAATAAAAGTTGGATAAAATATTTGTTATTTGTGTTCAGTGCATGCTAATAGAACATTTGGACTGCAAATCATGAGATAGAATATGCTAATTAATTGAACGTTAAAGATAAGAATGTAATAAAAAAAAAAAAAGGTTGGAAACATAAATAAATACAAAGCTAAGCAAATATTACGGACTCTCAGTATAATTACCCAAATTGAAAACATATCAAAGCAAAATATAATTTCCTTTGCTTACCATTTTGTCCCCAATTTTGAAAAAGTTAAGAGCAAATACCATAATTACTTGCCAAAATTTGCAGTTCCATTATTTGTTAAAAAAATATTATCCAGTATCCGTTTTTACTTAATTTCTGAAAAAGTAAGATTATTTACACTGAAATTCAAGAAGTCACACATTTCATCACCTCCTGCTGTGAATCAATGGGCATCCAACTGTTGACTGTCCTCCACTTTTTAAGTCACGCAAATCTCGTACCATTCAAACGTTATTTGTACTCACTTCAATCTACTCTGCTGAACTTTACGACTCTGTTTTTTGTCTCTCTCTTCCTTCTTTTTCATGTTTTCTATGGATTTTCTTCTATAAATGCTCGCTGAAATTTAGTTCAGAAAACTGCCTGCTCTTTCTCTCTCTCCTTGAGATCCATCATGACTAAATGCTTTGCTCTGCTTTTTTTCGTAGTTTTTTTTCAGTTTTTACTCGTATCATCTGAAACTGAGTTTGAGAAAATTCAAACTTTCATTGTTGGAGTTCAGAATGATTTGAAACCTTCTGCTTTTTCTGAAGTTGAACAGTGGTATAAATCCACTCTTCGAAGCCTTGGTTCATATCCTGAATCCAGCCAAACAGAAAAAACCCAAGAATTTCTACATGTTTATAGAACAGTTTTCCATGGATTTTCTGCTAAACTCACCCCAGAACAAGCCCAAGAACTCAAAAATCGTCGAGAAATTCTCGCTGTTATACCAGACCGCCTGCGCCAATTACATATAACTCGTTCACCTCACTTTCTTGGATTGTCCTCAATCAACCCTTCTGAATTGTTAACGGAGTCGGACTCGGGCTCTAATGTGGTTATTGGGATCTTCGACACTGGAATATGGCCGGAAAGACGGAGCTTCCATGATGAAGGACTTGGGCCGATTCCGGCTACCTGGAAAGGCGAGTGCATCGAGGGTGATAATTTCACAAAAGCCAACTGCAACAAAAAAATAATTGGTGCTCGATATTTTACTGCCGGGTATGAAGCCCATACTGGTGGAATTAATGACACTGAAGAAATTAAGTCTGCTAGAGATACAGAGGGCCATGGAACCCACACTACCTCCACCGCCGCTGGTAGAGCCGTGAGCAATGCCTCTCTTTTTGGTTACGCTCACGGTGTGGCGGTGGGAGTTGCACCGAAAGCTCGCGTTGCAGTGTATAAAATTTGCTGGAAACATGGCTGCATGGACTCTGATATTCTCGCTGCCTTCGACAAAGCGGTGGAGGACGGCGTCAATATCATTTCAATCTCAGTTGGCGGCGGTGCGGAGCCATATAGTGTGGACCCAATTTCAATCGGATCATTTGGTGCTATGGAGAAGGGTATTCTTGTCTCAGCATCGGCTGGCAATGAAGGTCCCAGTAAAATGACAGTCACGAATGTTGCTCCATGGATCACCACAGTAGGTGCTGGCACGATTGACAGGAAATTTCCAGCTGATCTTGTGCTTGAAGATGGGCGGGTTATCAACGGTGCATCAGTCTATGGCGGTCATCCTTTGCCTGAAAAAACTTATTTCCCCATTATTTACGCCGGAAACGCCTCAGCAAATTCGAGTAGCGGTGGTAGACGTGCTGGAAGTTTCATGGCCGCCACTTGCATGGCAAACTCACTTGACAAAGAATTAGTACGTGGCAAGATTGTGGTGTGTGACAGAGGCGGCACCACCCGCGTTTCGAAAGGTGAGGTTGTCAAGAAAGCGGGTGGCGCTGCCGTGGTGGTTGCCAATGTGGCACCAATCGGAGAAGGCCTTGTCGCTGATTCTCATCTGATTCCCGGCCTTGCTATTACCGAATCTGCTGGTCACACCGTTCGCAATTACATAAACTCCAACCCAAACCCAAGAGCAAAAATGATTTTTCGGGGGACTGTAATCGGAGTAAAACCGTCTCCTGTCGTTGCATCCTTCTCATCAAGAGGCCCCAGCATCGATTCCGTGCATGTGCTCAAGCCTGATGTCATTGCGCCAGGTGTAAACATTTTGGCAGCTTGGCCTGATGGCCTGTCACCAACCGAGCTAGCTATTGACATGCGGCGCACCGAATTTAATATGGCTTCAGGGACATCAATGTCATGCCCGCATGTTTCCGGCGTAGCGGCGCTGCTGAAAGGGGCCCACCCCGACTGGTCACCTGCAATGGTTCGATCCTCGTTAATGACCACTGCTTACACTCAAGATCTTGAAGGGAACCCATTGCTTGATGAAAAATCTTACAATTTAGCAACAATATATGACATGGGTGCCGGGCATGTGAATCCTGAAAAGGCTGTTAATCCTGGATTGGTTTATGATTTAACTGCGAATGATTATGTGAATTTTCTATGTGCATCAAATTTCACTCGGCAGGAAGTTCGGCAGATTGCTAGGAGACCGGTGAGTTGCGGGAAGAAGCAATCTAAGCCGTGGAATTTAAATTATCCGGCAATTTCAGTTGCTTTTGAAGCTTCTGAACTGTTGGATCCTATTGTTGTTTCTAGGACAGTGACACATGTTAGTGACAATGCAGCTTCCTATGTTGTTAGTGTGACGAATCCTAAAGGTGCGACTATGACAGTAACTCCATCCAAAATGAATTTTAAAAGGAAGGGCGAAAAACAGAGTTACATGGTAAAGATTTCGGCAGAAAAGTTGGCGGTGTCACCTGGGAATTCAGTGACGGAGGTGGGGAAGATAAATTGGTCAGATGGGCGGCACCAAGTGGTTTCGCCGGTGGTAGTGGTGTGGCGACAAGGGTATTAATTAGACTTCGTTTAGACCCTTTGAATATGTTATTTAGTTTCTTAGTAGTTGCTTTGTGACACCAAAAAATGTTATTACTTAACAGTATCGAAAGTGAATGATGCAAAGTTAGATATTGCTATGTTATAATGACTTGTGCACATTTTTATGTGCTATGGTTTTAACTTTTTTATAATTCTCGAAACAATATTTTTGAATGGGAAGATAAACAAAATCTATTTCGTAAAAAGATGATATAATTAAAAGACAATTATTAGAATATTTTGAAAGCAAAATCGTCGATCTTTGTAGTCATGTTAATAAAATACATTTGGATCTAGCAATGCTTGTATCATGAATATTGATTCTTTCCATTATTTTATTTTTTATTCTCCACTTCAACGCCATGCGCTCTACTCCACTTTACAGAAGAGAGAGACCCTTTGAGAGTGAAAAGCAAGTACAAGCAATAGAAAGGATAGTCCCTTACATGTTTGTGCGGATTACTACTAGAAAATCGTGAGATCATTAGTAAAAGAAGGATCAACGACCATCCTATTCTAAAGAAGGAACAACGATCAACATAAGGCCTTGTTGTTCATCCATACTTTTCGACATTTCTAATGAATGACTTGATTTGTCAACTCTTTCTATTCACACCTTAAATGTTAAATTAAAAGGGGAAAAAAATACGTAACTATAAGACTATAAAAATCACATCTCACAACCAACAATCTTATAAAATATGTTCACAAATTAGATTGCAATTCCAATATATTATTATATAATAATATATACAATTACAGAATAATATCATCATTGCTGCATTATTTACTCTCCTAACTCCCACCCCAACGAAGAGGTGGTGGTGCATTGGTGATGGCGGTGAGGTGCGTTGCAGGTGATGTTGGAGCATTGGATTTGACTTGCGTGGTGGTGATAATGAGGTGGTAATTGTGTTTAGGAAATATATTTTGCATGTTGGCGGAGATGGTGCATTGCATTGGAGTTGATTTGTATGGTGGTGGTAGTGGTGGCGGCAATGTTTTGGATACTGCATGGTGCCGTGATCAAGTTTGTCTTCATTGTGATTATCTGTGACAAGGTCAATCTTGATTGTGAGGGTAAGTCATTATTAATTTTGCCACATCGATCACAATTAACACAGATTTGGTGACAATCTATCACAATTAACAAAGACTTGGTTACAGAAGGTCACCACAAATAAATTCGCATACACCGTATACCAACATCGCAACATATACAGTCATAACCAATCAAAATTAATATAGACTTGATCACAATAAATCACAATTAATACAAACTTGGTCACACAGGGTCACGAAAAATAAATCCGCACACACCGCAAACTAGCATCACAACCCATCACCACTGCAACCCAAAACAGCAAGTTAGTCGATAGATTGAAGAACACCACCTCCTCCAATGTATCACCATCACTACCACCTACACCGTACCACCACCGTCATCACATGCAACACAATCCACCATCACCATCTCCTCCAATAATCACTAACACCACTAATGACTATACCAGTAATCTGTTGAGAAATTGAAGAATTATAGAGAGAGATGATAGAAAGGGAGTTTTCATTTGTAATGTTGAGAGAGAGAATTTCATCTGCAAATGTCGAAGAACGTGTTTATTTTAGTGAGAGAAAAGATGTGATGGTGCTTGAAGAGAGAGAATGAGTGAGAGTGATTGTTATGGAAATAATTTTAAACAGATCTCATTAAACAAACATAAAGCGATTTTCATATTAATCGTATATTAAATTTAATAAATCTTCATTATCACTTGATTTGTGAAATTAAAACTAATTCTCCTTATTTTTGAATGGAATATTTTATATGTAGGATTTTGGGTAATATTCTCATAGGGAAAAATTCATATTTCAGGTGTATAGTTTACACCAATTCAAAAGTCAGGTAAATAGTTTAACAGTTCAAAACTCAGGTATTATGTAATTAATTTAAAATATATATTAATTAGGTCACAATTATAAAATTAATGGTCACATATACATAATTACAGGTCACATTGGTCACATATTATGAAATTAATTAGTCATTGATGATTTCGAGGTCACAGATTCAAAAAATTATAGGTCACAATTAATTTCATTGGTCACATATTATTTTTCAGTAGGTCACAATTAAATACTTGGTCACAGATAACCAAAAACTTGATCACAGACCATGGCACTACCACTTTTGACCACCCTCATCAGCCGCCGCCATCACCACCATGGCCACCAACATCACGACCAACCAAACCCGCCATCGCATCTAACCATGACCAACACCACTAATGAAGGTACCCGAACCCTCAAACCACAGCAGCGTCGACCCGAACCCTCGAACTATAGCAGCATCGCGACTGTTGCTACGCGAACGATAGCGTTGCGAGCAGCGTCTCCGCGATGCTGCTAGCGAACAGCAGCGTCGCAGAGACGTTGCTGTTCGACGAAGAGAGGAGAGAGAGATAGTGGTAGGGGAAGGAGGGAGAATGGAGGAAGAGGAAGATGAAGGGGAGGGGGAGGGGGAGAGAGAATGATAAATTAGGGTTAGAGTTTTATATTACCTGATTTTTTAATAATGAAACTTGGTTCCTGATTTTTGAATTTCAATCTTTAAACACCTGAATTATTAACATTTCCCAAAAATATATATTTTTCTGTAATTGGGACTCAGTACATGAGCCCAAGAATAACGGGCCTAGTTTGAGACCCGCAACGGTCTTAAAGGTAAACTCTCAATGACAGGCCCGATTCATCCCGTCATAAGGCTCTAGGTCAAGTTGCGAGACGAATAAAAACCTTATCTTCATTGTCTCTCGCATTTTCTCAATTCGCACAGGAAAACCAGTAGATAGCGGAAGTAGAGGTCGAGTGAGAGAGAGGAGAAATGGTGTCGCTAAAGCTACAGAAGAGGCTGGCGGCCAGCGTTATGAAGTGCGGGAAGGGCAAGGTCTGGCTCGACCCCAATGAAGTCGTCGAAATTTATAAGGCCAATTCCCGTACGGTCTCCTTTTCCCTTCACATTAAAGGAATTTATATATAGATATCTGTATATGGATATGGATATTTGTGTATGATTATCAGTTTTTGATTCAATTTTGGAAAATCTCTTCTGATTTGATTCTTTTAATACTCCAAATAAGCAAATTTTGGTGCTTAGCCTAATTTGTATTTATGTCCTGATTTTATGTACAGTTAAGACTTAAAGATCAGTTTTTTATGAATCAATAGCTACTTGTCTGTTGTGAATTCTCTTTATAGACACTTTTTATCAGTTCAATATCTCTACTATAGTTGTTCATTTCTCGAGCTTTAAGGAACATTGAATTTCTCACTGTTTAGTAAAAAAGTGTTCTGGTCATTTAAAGGATGATAGATATTGTTGAATGTATACAAATATCTGAAACGAATTATTAGGATAGATATGCTGAATTGGTAAGCAAATCTAGCAGGCAGGCAGTCAGTTTCAATCTTTATTAATTGGGGTTGGATTTGTTTTACATTTATATTGATTAGGAGCATATTGCTGCTCGGTATGTTATTCAATTTTTTCGTAGTTTAGTATTCTTAGGCGCCCTCTGTTACAACTTCACCTTGAAATGCAGGACAAAACATTAGGAAGTTAGTCAAGGATGGTTTTATCATCAGGAAGCCAACTAAGATTCATTCTCGGTCCCGTGCTCGCAAAATGAAGGAGGCCAAGAGAAAGGGTCGTCACTCAGGATACGGTACTGTCTTATGGTTGTGAGAATATATTCATTACTGTTCCTTCCATAACTTATATATGATGTTTTGTTAAGAGGGATGAACACGAGCCAAATTTTCTTAGATGCTTTCTGAATACTTTCAGGTAAACGTAAGGGTACCAGGGAGGCTAGGTTGCCCACAAAAGTTCTTTGGATGAGGAGGATGAGAGTTCTTAGGCGCTTGCTTCGCAAGTATAGAGAGTCGAAGAAAATTGATAAGCACATGTATCATGACATGTACATGAAGGTGAAAGGTAATGTTTTCAAGAACAAACGTGTTTTAATGGAGAGTATTCACAAGTCTAAGGCTGAGAAGGCCAGAGAGAAGACATTATCTGACCAGTTCGAGGCCAAGAGAGCAAAGAACAAGGCTAGCAGGGAAAGAAAGATTGCAAGGAGGGAGGAACGTCTAGCTCAGGTGATTGATTGAATATTTCTGTACTTTTGTGTTTATATGTTGTGTCTTTGACCGCTCGTGTTGTATATATGAAGTCCTTTCCTATACCTCTTTGTTTGATGCCAATATCTTGATGACATTCATAGACAAATGTTCATGGCCGTTTGATCACTTTTATACCTCAAAATTACAAAATTTCCCTATGTATTTTATTACAGGGACCGGGCGAGAGAGCTGCAGCCCCTACACCTGCGAAACAGTCAGCTCAGTGAGTGACTTCTGTTTTTAATTCAATTCATTGATTCTTTCAGTTGGTTATTATTTTAGCCATGCCATAACGTTCTTCTAAATTGTTATACAGGGGAACCAAGAAGGCTAAGAAGTGAAATATCTTTGGTTGCTAGTTTCTAAAGTTGGTGGCTCATTGCCATCGAAATTCCTTTGTTAGTTTGTGATCTCTGTCCAGCGTTTGGTTTTAATCTTTTGATAAAACTGTGTTATCTTTATGTTTAGCTAAATGAGAGAGGTATTAAAATTAATTATGTCGATTGTACTATATCCAGTCTATGGTTATTTTCTTCAAGATGGAAGGAAAAAAAAAAATCTTTTAAACCAGAAGGTTTTGTATTTGTTACCGTCAGTGTTCTAAAAGGTGCAATTATGCGCGCGCCCTCGCTTATTACCTTTTTTTTTTTTTTT
>CAIGRS010156809.1:0-17749 GCA_903798395.1 Fraxinus floribunda | reverse complement strand
TGTAATTATTTATTAATTACATAACTATTACACCATTAGTTATTTAATTAATTAAAAAAATTACATCTTTATTAATAAAAAATCAATACTTAACCAAAAAAATTATATATAAACTAAGCAAACGTGCATTGCACGTTGCTTAAACCTAGTATACTAAGAAATATTTACATAGAATTCAAATTTAATGTCACATGAATTATTTATAACTTTGTAAAGTCAAATTTAACTTAAACAAATAAATGCATTTCTAATTACTATTATCAAATATTTATAGCATAATTACATCACATCTAGGTTGGTACCTACTTTTACTATAATTTATAGTTTAAGTGTATCCCAACTAAGTTGGCACCTACTTAACTATAATATTTAATTTTTTTTTCCACTCGCGGCCAGTGATGTGCAACCTGCGAAGCCTGCGGGTCACACCTCCTTGACCCGTGAACCGTCCGCTTGGGTTACGGGTAGGCCCACGGTCCCAGGTCGATCCGGGCCGATTTTCACGGGTCTGACTGGCCTGTCCATTTGACACCTCTACACCACAGTTTTAAAAAATAAAAAATAAAAAAATAAATAAATAAATAAATTAAATGGGGCATTAAACGGGGCAAGAACCAGCCTCGCCCCCCCTCCCCCGCGCCCCCGTCCCGCCCCGCCCCATCAAAGGCGGGGCGCATGGCGGGGCGCATGGCGGGGCAAGGGCGGGGCGGGGCGAGGGTGCCCCGCCCCATTGCCATCACTAGGTTTGTTGAAGGTGGTGGTTGTTGTAGTGGTGGTGATGGTGATGGTGATGCATTGGAGGTGGTGGTGTTGGGTTGTGGATGACGATATGTTTCGATGGTGGACGGTGATGGAGGGGAGTGGGGTGAGGTAGGGAAGATGAAGGATAATTTGTGACTATTTAATTGGGTAATCCAGACTAGTTAATTTGATAATTTGTGATCGAGAAGTAAATTGTGACTTATAAAGTTTATGATTTGTGATTGTGAGTCTATGACATTTTATGATTGTAACTAATATGTAAATGTGACCATAAACCGTATGTTATACCTTAATTAGTTAATTACCTAATTTTTGAAAAAATTTCACAAATTTGTCAAATTTGAAAGTATGTCTTTAAATATTGGTAGTTATATATTTTCCCTTAAAAAATTAGTAACATGGTTCAATCATGTTATAAGTGCAAATATTTTGATAGATAATATTTGACGTGACATCATTGAAAGATGGAAAAAAAAAAATAGGTCAATCAAGTTCGACCGTGTCAATTTCAATATCAATTCTGTCAAAGTTTACATGTACTTCAGTACTTGGGAGTTTTATTGAAAAGCCAACTGATGACTTGACCATTGCAATAAACTCTAAAATCTAAATACACGCCTACATGCTCGCACTACTTGTAAGGCAGTTATATCGTGGAAGCCCATTTTAGTCATTTCATCATCCAAGACCGCTCGGCTCATTTCAAGTTCTCACGAGGCCGGTCCCTCAAAAGGGTATTCTCGTACTTTCCCTCTTGGGTACTGTTTGGGCTACAAAAGAAGTAAGAAACACCATGTGCTGCTGCTCCTTTTGTTTGTCAGTGAGTGTTTGTGGGAGCTCTTTTTTAGTAACAAAATTATTTCACTAGTGTCATGTTTTCCGTAAAAAGAAAAAATAAAAATAAAAAAAGTTATTTAATATACGATTTTTTCTATACAATATCTTGTATTACTATTAAATATAGAGATGGACATTTTAACTGAAAACAAACCTTCAGAATTCGATTGATTCCAAAAAAATAAATAAACTAGGAACCTGGAGAAACGGTCCAAATTTATTCTTGGTCCTTAAATAGGTTGAGCATTCGACTCTGAAATCAAATTTATCATTTTTTATAAGTTTTAAATTTTTACAATTTATTCATCCTAACCTTATCCGATCTAATAAATAGCAACTTTGCAATGCCGTATGCACTTTAGTTGCTAAGCACACAACTACAACCAAAATTGGACGCTATTTGATAGTATATTTGAAGTGAATTAAGAAAGTGTTGAAATATGCATTTTACGGTATATATAATTATTTTACTTGTATAGTTCTACTAGATATAAAAAAACAATTTGCACTGTCCACTCACAATTTTTCAACAAAAATATTATGGATATAATCAAATCTGAATCGACGATTTGAGTTTGGATTTCATTATTGTAATAATTGGAACTGAATGATTTATTCGGGCCCGTTCGATAGGGATTAAAATCGGATTAAAATTGAAAAATTGGCAACGGGGCCTAAATATCAGAAGTTTATCGGGGTGATTCCGAGTATTCAAATATTTGAACCGACCCACCGTAAACTCAGACCTAAGTAACAAGTTTGGAAAGTTTTAACTTATTGAGATCATGGCATAACGACCAAACAAGGCCTTATTCACTCAGCTGTCTTTTCCTCTCACGCTGAAAGCAGTGTATTACCCACGGGACCCACTTCCCATCCTTCTTTCGCTTTATGCTGTCCTTTTGTTTGAAATCAAAGTCGACCGAAAAGACTAAAAACGCCCATCCTTCCCAGTTAATTACTAGGCAACCCATTTCCTTATATTTGCTTCTCAGTGCGAGAAATTTTCATTTCTTCAATCGAAGAGAAAAATTATATAGAGAGATGGCTACAGGCGGAGTTTACAGGAACGGCTCAAATAAGGCACCGAATCTCCGTACTTCATCTTCCTTCAAATCGAAACTTCCGGTATCGAATGTCCGCCGCAGCATCCCCGGTGGAGCCACAGACTCCGGTGAGTTAAGCAATTTTATTACTCAAGAGATTCCCGAGCGATCTGAATGTTCACGAGCAGAAATGCGAGAAGCAACTCTCGTACTTGATTGATTGAACTTGAATTGTAGTTCGCGTTGGAGATTTTTTTTAGTCGTTCAACTTGGAGCCTGTGAGAAAATGTGGTTTGAATAAGTCTCTGTTTTTTAACTGCGGATTTAATTAGATTATGTGGTTGTTAATTTCTTTATCGTAAGCTTTATGATGTATCTGTACATAAGTCATAACCTCTAGTAATACTTATACTCCATGATTATATATTGAATTTAGGGGACGTTCAACAACCTTATTGAATGTCATGGAGTGACTGGTAAAATTGTGATTAAGACAGAAAATTAATATCAAGGATCAAATTAAAATTTGTCAATGTAGGTTGTAAACAAAGTTTCTCTCTCCCTCTTCGCCTTTCCTTCATCATTACTGCTTCCCAAAAACCCTGTTGATGAGAGCAAGCCTCAAGAGCTTTCCAATACATGTCCAATCTCGTTTGGAGATATGCAATATTTTTTGGGGTGTCATGTTGGAAGAAAATATTAAATGTACAAACACGTCTGCTAGAAATGTGAGAGTTCATTTGTCAAATATAATAGTTATTGATTGTGTATTGCTTAAAAACATACAATCTTGATGAGATTTTTCATGTTAAGACTCTGAAACGTCAATAGTTAATACAGATCACGAACATTTATTTTGAAACTCTAATTGAATATAGATTTTTGCTTGTTTAAATCATATAAATTATTTCCCAAGGGGTTTGATATTAGATTCAATTCAACGCAAATATAGTTTCAGCTGAATTGGTAAAGTCCAAGGGAGTGCAATGGTCTCTAATGAATTCCATAATGAAGCATTGTCACTGCTGTAAACTGCTTATTGTTTTTGTGTGAAGTTGAGCTATAGAACTTCTAATCTTTGTTCCCCCCCGAAATCAATGGAAA
Source organism: Fraxinus floribunda (assembly GCA_903798395.1). Taxonomy (NCBI): domain Eukaryota; kingdom Viridiplantae; phylum Streptophyta; class Magnoliopsida; order Lamiales; family Oleaceae; genus Fraxinus; species Fraxinus floribunda. The sequence goes on along the minus strand of CAIGRS010156809.1, from coordinate 14,000 downwards.
TTTGATTTAGTATATTTTGATGGTGTTGGACAGTTTCCGGAAGAGTTCGAGTCGCTGTAAGATTGCGACCTCGAAATGCTGAAGAAATGGCAGCAGATGCAGATTTTGCTGATTGCGTGGAGTTGCAGCCTGAGGTTCATAGCACTAATTCCCATTTTTAACATCTCCATAGATAGACCTTTCATCTTCACACTTTTGATGTAGTCCTACGATTAAGTAGATCCCTTGTGATACCATTGTTCACTTTTTTGCTTACAGCTTAAAAGGTTGAAACTTCGGAAAAACAATTGGGATTCAGATACCTATGAGTTTGACGAGGTTCTTACTGAATATTCATCACAGAAGCGTGTCTATGAAGTTGTTGCCAAGCCTGTTGTCGAGGTGTGTTTTTTGAGGCATTTTATTTTTTTAACCTCTGGGGACTTGGTTCTTATGACATGGTAATATTCGGCTTCCAATTTGTTTGAGGATGTGGTTAAAATTTAACTGCCAATTTCAATGTATTGCACATAGGGGTATAATACATAATTGTTGGAGAAAATTCCTTATGAAGTATATTCTATTGAGTCAGCCACGTCTGTTGCTGTCATGAGCTAAATTTTTATTTAAAAAGGGCTGAAGCTACGGTGTTCTATAGCCAATCTGTTTCTTTTCCTTCAAAAAGGGCTGAAGCTACGGTGTTCTATAGCCAAATGGTGGCTATGATCCTGCAAAATTGTCCAACCAATCAATGTTCTGCATTCAGCGTTGGACTAAATTTGATTAATCTTCTCTACGACAATCATAACTGATGAAGTTCGCCTAATTATTCTTACATTATTTTAACTTTTTACACCAATGTTCAAGAATTAAAATTTTCCTAATTTTAAATTCCAAAGGTCAGAAGATGGGTCTTTCTATGTCCTTTATGGGTTGGGGACATGACCCGCGCATGTAAAAAAAAAGGTAAAAAAAAAAAACCATTGGACATGTGTACGTCCAATTGGACGGAGGAGAGACTTCATCCAATTAGGTGACATGAGCAAACCCATTTGGGTTCATCTATCCAGTTTCCAATACTGGGAGGAAGTCATGACTGATTGACCAAGAATGGTGGCAGGAGACCTGCCAAAGCAAGTAGGCGATGAGGCATTGTCTCTTACAATCACCTAGTTGAGGACGAGCTAACATAAACACAGTCTAGGCGAGATAAACCCTCAGACATCCAATTAAACTACACCTGACCATGATTGCACAAACCAATACGAGGTAGTACTGAATAGATGACTTGAAGCAGAACGTCAGGAGTGGAAATTGAATACAAACGATGCTAAAATTAGTAATTAACACAACCTCCTTAGCCAATCTTTGTTCACTACTAGAGAACGTGCCCATCATGTGGACGACCACCTCCTCTGCATAAGCAGTTCCAAGTCCTCGCAAATATTGGTGCTAACCTCGCTCTTATACACACAAAAAAGTATCTTGAGCCCTTTTTCTGCAAGGATTTATGCTCGACCTCATGAATACTTGATTGTCAAGTGGAGACACGACAATGCTTCTAGCTCATTTCAGCTCGAAGCTGTCCACATCATCAATTGTAGGTTTTTAGCATCTACACGCCACGTGTCAAGCAGGACTCATCTAGGCGTGTTGGAGTTGTGCCCTTCATGTGTCGGAGATGTCTGAGATATATTAAAAAGGGGAACACCACGTGGCACCGGAGTGTACATGGTGTGTTGGTCTAAGAGAATCTCCAATGCTAATGTTGGATTAAGCTAAAAAGGTTGCCTCATAAATTAAAATAGACAATATCTATAAAAGTTCCTCTCCAATTCAACATGTCTAAGGCTATGTCTAGTTGACTTGACAAGAAAAAAGTAGATATTGTCAAGATGACAGTCTAAATGTAGAGTCTCTTCTAAATGAAATGAGTCTCCATAATTTAATCTCTATCTCTCTCTCTCACATTTAATTTTTTCTTACTTTTACATTTTTGCTCCCTAATTAAATATACATTAGGAGATGATATTTTAATTATTGACGAAACTCATTGAAGATGAAATTTGAACTAGTCCATCTATTCTCTAGGCATTAAGCCATGCAGAACACAAACCTTTCTATTTAGATGTCATTGTGCCACATAGATTGTAATTCATAAAATGCATTGTAGATGCTTGAATATATGTCAGATATAGAGACATTCTACCATAGGAGTGTCAGTGCTTCACAAATGTTGCAATGAACTCGTACAAAAAAGTGGGACTATGATTGCATATGTTCATACTCACATTGTCCATATTATAAGATATTAGACAATTGATAATAATTTTAGCTAGAGTTTTCAAGCTTTCCTATTCAGAATGATACTTTGAGACTTGACACAATTCGCAATGCTTCTTCTAATGTGCTGCATGGGGGGTAGTAATACATGTAAGATTATGTTAATGCTCAAAACTGGGATACAAATTGTATTATTAAAGAGTCAGACTCAAACAGCATGGTTTATAGCGTGCAATTACATGGTACTGCTCATGATACACTAGGACCTTTATGTTGATAGATTATTAGATTTGCAGAAAGATTTGAGTTTATACTTAGTTTTGGCCTCAATTACATATCATTCATATTCTACCTGTTATAAAACTGAGTTTTTTTAGTCGTTTCCCTCTTTCCCAGAGTGTTTTAGATGGTTACAATGGGACAGTGATGGCTTATGGTCAAACTGGCACTGGAAAGACATATACTCTTGGACGGCTTGGTGATGAAGATACCTCTGCTCGTGGTATAATGGTGCGCTCAATGGAGGATATACTTGCGAATATCTCTCCTGAGGCTGATTCTGTTTCAGTCTCATACTTGCAGGTTGCTATGTACTTTCCATACAAATAAATAATTGTGTCACCATTGTTAATTTGTTTATTTTATTTGGTCCTGCTCTACAAATTTTTTAGAAATTGAATGGTAATTTTAATGTTAATCTAGAATTACTGGTATATGTGCAGATATATATGGAAACCATCCAGGATCTCCTAAATCCAGCAAATGATAATATTCTCATTGTCGAAGATCAAAGAACTGGTGATGTTTCATTACCAGGAGCAACTGTCGTGGAGATCCGTGACCAGCAAACTTTCATCGAGCTCTTACGCTTGGGGGAAAATCATAGGATTGCTGCTAATACTAAGCTGAATACCGAGTCTTCCCGCAGTCATGCCATTCTCATGGTAAATGAATGTCATGTGATTTCTTATTATTTTTATCTGTTCTTTTTCTGACATTCATATTATGTATCTTTTCACGCTGTTATGTGAAATTATTTCGTAGCTTGTCTGGCCAAACAAGTCGTGGTTTAATGCAGGTACAATTGAAGAGGTCTGTCTTGGGAAGAGAAGATGATTTTTCTCCTGAAAATGAAAATCGCTCTCATTCAGTTGGTAATTTTAAGCCGTCCATCTTACGAAAAGGCAAATTAGTTGTTGTAGATCTTGCTGGTTCTGAACGTGTTCACAAATCAGGTGCGTATGATACTTTGAACTTAATATTATAACAATTTGTTTGCAATTTTTTTGTTCTTATTTTAGTTGAAGAATTTGATACACAACATTCATTTTTTCCTTATAATTTGTTTGCATAGATGGAGAATTTGATACACATTCATTTTTTCCTTTTAATTTGTATGATTGTTTAATAAGCTCGAATAGATTTGGAATCTACAAGTCAACCAATATTTTCTTGTACTTGCTCTGCAAATTCTAATGTGGGTTTTTTGTCCATTCAATCAACACGAAACTCAGTTTTAAGCCTCCTGTGGTGAATCGTGTAACTAACATGAGTTTGACTTGTATTGATGTGCAGCTGGATGGTGAAAAATAACATACTAGTATGATAGCTTGACTTTGTGTTGATCAGGCAAAATTACTTTAGATGTTTGAGTTTTTCCCCTTGGAATGGAGAGGTGGAGGTTGTGCCTGGAAAGTAAAGGCATTTAAACATATATGTTAAATTTCTTGAAATAGTTTAGACCATACTACTTCTCCCATATACCTGTGCCAGGTTGTCAAAGACCTCAGAACCAGTTTGTAAAAAGACCTATGAAACCCTTTGAAGTATATTTCCAAGCATTTACACGTATTCCAATAAACTTTTTGGTGTGTTGAAGACATGTATCCCATGAAATTTTATTACCATAAACCTAAGTTATAAAAATCTTTAGTTCTGGAACATTATGTCTTTATATTTCTTCGGGTTAGTGTCTCTTTCATGTTTCTTTGTGTTGGAATGTTAAAAAATGTAAAATCTACCTCATCTTGGCTAGATCAGAAACCATCTCAGAATATGCACAGACCATTAGTGTTTTTATGTTTTCTATTTGTTAATGCAGCTTTGCTTCAATTGTGTTATGAATGACAACTTTAATCTGAGACAATTTATGAATGTTTCTTGAAGGAAGTGAGGGACACATGCTAGAAGAAGCCAAGTCAATAAATCTCTCACTTAGTGCTTTAGGAAAATGCATTAATGCATTGGCTGAAAATAGTGCTCATGTCCCAATTCGAGACTCAAAGCTTACAAGATTGCTTAAGGATTCATTTGGAGGTGAGGTTATATGTTTGTTTTCATCACCTCTAGATCAACTTTGAAATGGAATTGGTCTTCGTTGGATCTTGAGCAATTATTAACGACAGTTTCTTGGGTTAGTATTTTTCAATTTTTAATGACCCTTTCTTTGAAATGGACTCGCATTTGCTCTTATGCTGCAGGCACGTCTAGAACCTCATTAGTTGTAACAATTGGTCCATCTCCACGCCATCGTGCAGAAACTGCGAGTACCATATTATTTGGACAAAGGGTGAGCTATAATAGTTAGAAATTAATGAATGCAGTGCAAAGTAATGAACCAAGTTGCTGCATCCTTGTAATTTTTAAGAGATGAACTTTGAATTTTTATATTAATATATTCAATCATCACTTACCATCTATTGCAGGCAATGAAAGTGGAGAATATGTTGAAGATAAAGGAAGAATTTGATTATAAGAGCTTGTCTAAAAGACTTGAGATAGAAATGGACAAACTCATTGCAGAAAATGAAAGACAGCAAAAAGTTTATGAAAATGAGGTTGAGAGAATCAGGTTAGAAGCACAGAAACGCATTACTGATGCTGAAAGGAACTGTGCTGAATTGTTAGAGGTACTTGCATATCAAATACTCCTTGAAACTACTACATATTTTCTATTATAATCACATGAATGTTTGATCATGACCAAAAACATTGACAATACTCCATTGAAACTACTGCAGATTTTCTATTATAGTTACATAATTGTTTGTTTGTCATAAGCAAAAACTTTGACATGTAGTTGAGTTTAACCTAGATATTTTCATCTTGCTAATGGAAATTTCACATCAAGAGTGGAGTATTATCATTTAAATACTGAATCTCTATATATGTGACAATTTTTTTATAAAAAGAATATCAAATAACTCATTTTGATATTAGCTGAAGGCATCGAAGTACCTAAAATGCCCTCATAGTTCATACTGATATTCCACTTAGCTAAGCTGATAACCACTTTTCCATTTTCTCATAACAGTACATCATCTGGCCAAAATTGACTTGAGAACCACAAAATGCATTCTAAATATTTGACAAAGTCATGGAGTAAAAGTTAATTAAATATTATAGTAAGACTACTAAGATGTTAGAAGCATCTTACATGTAATGGAAGCTTATTAGAATTATCAAATACAGGAATACAGATCTCTTCATACTCTACTAAATATCGTGATATGTTCAGTTTAATTTTTCATTTTCCCTTGTAGGAGGAGAAAGTGAAATGTCAGATGGGTTACATGGAGTCAATTCAGAAGCTTGAGGAGAAGTGGAGTGTCAATCAACAAAAACGTGTCACTAATGGAGAGGTGGTCTAGCTTCGTAACTATTTTCTTTTATATCCTGATGTTTACCACCATTTTACGCTGTTATACTGCTAACCTCTCTGCTTGGCCAAGCATGCTGGAATTACAATAAACTGTCTTATTTAATTCGAATATAATGTTGAAGACTTTTTGTGAGGTAAAAGGATGAGATAATTCTTAGAGCTTGTTTTGCACAGATTTTTCCAAGTGAAAAGTGGTTATTTGGAGAACGTGTGGTTAAAAAGCGGGGGAAAATTGTGGGTCCCATAGAATGTGTGGCTCATTTTTGAGGAAAAATGGTTTTGAAAAAATCTGTGCCAAACAAGGCTTTAAGGATGCAAAGACTGGAAGGAAAAGGTGGAAGCTCAGAGAAGAGAAAACGATACCCTATACTTTTACATTGGTTCAACTTTTAACCAAGAATAGGGTAGGATGAAATGCATCATTCTGTTCCTTGTTTGGGACTTTTCCCTTTGCTTCTTGTCTCTTCGTTTGTGTGTTGGGTGAGGTGTAGGATAGCTTAAAAATGGAATTTTTTTTTACGATTTTACTAGAGGATATCTTAAAAATGACAATTCAATTCCTATGTTAAGTGCGTGCAAATACATTCTATTAGTACTCAATTTATTTCCTCAACACTAAATTCAGGCCCTGTTTGAGCCCCATTTTTGGAGGAAAATAGGTTTTGAAATAGTGATTTTTTTTTTTTGGGAGAATGTGGTTAAAAAATAGGGAAAAAATTTGGGTTTACGTGTAAAATTATTTTATGGAGAAAATGTGGTTGAAAATGAGTTTTAGAAAAAATGAGTTTTGGGAAAATTGGAGCTCAAACATAGGCTCAATGTTGCAAAAGCAAAATGTGAACACACACTGCTATTTTTTTTTTTTGTCACCATTCTCAGGATCTTTTTTCAGATGATTAAAATTGTGTATTTTTTTTTTTTTTGAAGGTTGACAGGGACTCTGGCAATGATGAGGTTAAGGAGTTGAAAGCATTGCTTCAAAATGAAATTAGTCTTCGGAAGGCAGCTGAAGAAGAAAATAAGAACCTCAAACTTCAGCTGCTTAAATTTTCGAAGGCAGAGGTATGGTTTTAAATGAATTTTAGTATTTTGTGACAGCATTACATGATTCCTTGCAATAATTTGGATCTGGATTTTACAACTGATAAAATATAACTGATTGAAATCATGTAGTTGGCAGGTGGAAGCACCGATATTATGAACCTTCAGGAAATATTGGAGGAGGAGAGTCGTCAGAAGAAGAAACTTGAAGAAGAAGTGAGAGCTTTAAGAAGTCAATTGTCTCAGTTGTCTACTGAAGCTAATCAGGTATGTTCATGGAGGTGTACGTATTATGTGATCCAGACTATCTGATTCTCACCATATACATTAATGTCGATTTCAGCCTTTTACAGTCACTTTGGTGCATCTATGACCTATTATAATAATATGCTTCGACTTTAGGCCCCTTTCTGGTTTAGATAAAAAAATTAGATTTCTAGTAGATATTGATAAAATTTGATGGAATACGTGATTGAAAGGTTGATAAAAGTTTTGGGTCCCACGATGTTATATGTTTCGAGTTTTATCTCACCTCTGAAAAAGTTATAGCTACTAGACCTGATCAACACACCAGGGTGTTTGGCAGGGGGAACATACTAGATTACAACTTTTTGTGATTGCCTAAGAATTTTTTTTTATTCATGAGCGTGTATGCATACTCATGTAGACCGTAGTTTAACTGCACCGAATCGTGATATTATGTTCACAGAGTAGAAGCTATCTTGAGAGAGGCAGAAATGGAAACACTGCTGGTCTAGATTGCCTATCTCCACTAAATCATCTACAGTCTAGAGACAGTAGTAATGGAGAAAGAGCATCAATTGTGAACCTTCACGAACAAGGTGCCAAACTGCCATTAGTATATGCACAACTCTTTTGTCATTTTTAATATTCTCTTTGAGCACCAACTAATCTGCCTATCTATCTGACAGTTGGATTGCAAAAGATTTTGTCATTGCTCGAGTCAGAAGACTCTAATGTACGAATACATGCTGTAAAAGTGGTGGCCAACTTGGCAGCTGAAGGTGTTCAATCTCCCGTGCTCTCACCTTCCTAAAACTTCCGTTCTGTTTGATGCTTCATTGTTTCTTCTTATTTTTTTCGTAACAAATTATATTTAGAGACTTGATCAACTGTCCTAACTTTTTCCCTTTTTGACACTAATCATGAAAATGAATGTATATTTAAGTACAGTGACTAGTTTTAAAAATGTTTCTACGCTGTAATGTTCTTACTGTTTTTGCAGTCATGGTTATTTCTTAAATAATCTCTCAATTACTTGTTACACATTCTTGAATGACTTTTGATTCACTATTGCTCGGTGCCGTTTCACATTATACCGCAAGATTCAAGAGCTGATGTGTGCACACTATGTATTCTACAGAAGCAAATCAGGAAAAGATAGTTGAAGCTGGAGGTCTCACTTCATTGCTGATGCTTCTTAGAAGCTACGAGGATGAAACTATTCGCAGGATTGCAGCTGGTGCAATTGCCAATCTGGCAATGAACGGTAATTTATTCATTATTTTCTTTCTAACTTCTTTCTTCATTTTTACCTTTTCATATTTTTGGGCTGGGGAACGGTGCCCTTTTCAGTTAAATGATGTATTATTTGGAGCTACATCTCGAGTCATTTTTGAGAATAATATCTTTTCTTCTTGTTCAGAGGCCAATCAAGAGCTTATAATGGCTCAAGGAGGAATTTGTCTACTAGCAATGACAGCTTCCGATGCTGAGGATCCACAGACTCTTCGAATGGTTGCTGGAGCCTTAGCTAATCTGTGTGGCAATGGTATGATTATTTGATTTTGTAGTTCGACTCTCAATAAATCTAGCCTTTTTTGTCTCAATCCTTAAGTCTTTGTACCCATGGCATTGCAGATAAACTACAAATGAGGCTACGATCTGAAGGTGGCATCAAAGCTCTGTTAGGAATGGTGAGATGTAGACATCCCGATGTTCTCTCTCAAGTTGCACGTGGTATTGCAAATTTTGCTAAGTGTGAATCCAGGGTATCTTCTCAAGGTAAGTTATTTAGCAGTTCTGTCCACAAGAGCATGTTTGGACACCAAGGTCTTATCTTATAAGCACTTGGACCCTCAAAAATGTGTTGACAAAGATAAGCCAGTTGTAAGACCCACACCTCGTACACAAATAAGTAAGGAAGATAATACTTATTCGGTCATCCACTTTGTGGGTCGCAGTGCTTATAGCATAGAAGCTTATTTGCCAAACAAGGCCATAGTTTCCTCTTTATGATGTGGTTATTCTTTTATCATTTACCATTTTGAAAAACCGTATTATAAATGAAATCATAATACAGAAGTTTTTTTCCCGACTATTCTCTATAGCAAAAAAAAGAACATTAGAAAGTTGGCAGGATACCATGTTTTCCTGAAAATTTAAGATCATGTTAGTATGAACTGTGTGTGTGTTGGAGAAATGTCTGTTAATAAATGCATCATTAATAAGGTGAAGGATTATGGTGTATTGTGATTCTCATGATAATGCGACAATATTAGGCACAAAACCTGTGCGATCTCTCTTGATAGAAGACGGTGCATTGCCATGGATTGTACAAAATGCTAACAATGAAGCATCGCTTATTAGACGTCATGTTGAACTTGCACTCTGCCACTTAGCACAACACGGTAATTGTCTTTATGAATGAAAAACCTATATTTGTGGTTCCCAAACGTATTGTAAACTGAAGATTTCTCTTTTACATCATTTTCCAGAAGTGAATGCAAAAGACATGATTAGTGGTGGAGCCCTTTGGGAGCTCGTTCGTATTTCACGTGATTGCTCTCGTGAGGACATTAAAGCACTTGCTCGCCGAACTCTGACTTCAAGTTCAACCTTTGTAGCTGAAATGCGTCGCTTGCGAATTGAGGTTTAATTGCTAGCCTTGGAAGTTCTTGGGAGTGCCGTCCACAGCCCATAAAAAAGCTGGCTTAAAAGAGGTGATAGCTTCTGCTAGAAAAGAGGGCCGTCAGATTATGTAGTTTATGTTTAATCCTTATCCGTAGTCGATTGTGCATTAAATATTTTTATTTTTTGGTGGGGGAATCACCAATATACGGTTGCTTCAGCTTCAATTTTGTAAAAGTTAATTGCTCTATTCATGAGCTGTATATAAGAAGATGATGAAATTGTTTAATTTTGTTCGTTCCAAAGCACGTTTTAATATATTAATCAGATTCCTTGAACACATTATGCGAGACCAGAGATGAGCTTCTTCGTGAGCTTTTTGAGTGTAGTTTGAAGACTGAACCCAGCCAAGTTCAAGCCTAAAGATAGCATTTTCACGGTTATTGACCAATTCTTGAGGTCGACTATTTTTAACACATTTATTCAATTAAATATTACCTATTTTACATTAAAAAAATTTGTTTCCCAACATATAATGGGGTATAATATAATTTATTATTCCTTTTGGAAATGGAAATACAAGAAAATAATGTGCAAATATCTTCAAAGCTCAAATTAGACTTATCGTTCAAGAATCGAGCTTGATCATTTCTTGAACTTCATCAAATTATGTTATACACAAATGAGTTCTAGCAACATATAACAGATCGGTTTTCAAAGCTTGGTTGAGCAAAACTCGAGAAAATATTTTAGGGCCAAAACTTTCGACTGATATATGGAATATTCACATGTAACTCAGTAGTTTTGGTGTAAAATCCAGTCCTCTACCACAATTATGAGTTATGTTTTTGAATCGTCGCACAAACGGCCACCTAAATATAATCTAAAAATACTTTATGGATGATTGATTCGCTACAAGAATTTTATGTTTTCCCTACAAAATTTATATGTAAGGAAAGGTTCGTATTTGTGGGAAAATGAGTAGAAGAATAATGATGAAAATTTTAATGCGTACCAAACAGGGGCGTAATGTCAATCAATGAAATACTGAAATCAAAATATTGCGGGAAAAAATCACATCTCGGATATTAAGTATGCAACAAAGCAATTTCCAGACATTAAGTTCGAAAATTCAAAAGTCAAATTTCTGTTTTAGTTTTAAATAATAATATTAAATTCCGCACCTCACCCCACTGTCAGCATCAACTCGTCGCCGACATGGTGGAACATTCATCTATTGACATCCACCATGTCGACGACTTCTTCAGCAACGAATGAACATCGCCGACGACTAGTCATCTTCATTCACGACTCGATAAGTATAATTTAAAATTCTCTTTATATATATGAAATCTGGTTAATTGAGTTTTTGACCTATTCGAATAACCGAGGTCGATGAAATCAATGAAATGTGACCAGATCTCTTAGATATGTGATATGTGACCTGAGTCATTGGACGGTGATCAAATCTCTTGAATTTGTGACATGTGACATATGCACTTGACATGTGACTAATAATTTGATTCAATGGCTCATGAACAAATCTCTAGGATCTGTGACCAATTTTTTTATTTATTTTAATCGTGACTTGTGACCTATGCACTTGACGTGTGACTAATAATTTGATTCAATGGCTCATGAACAAATCTCTAGGATCTGTGACCAATTTTTTTTTAATCGTGACTTGTGACCTATGCACTTTGACATGTGCCCTATTATATGTTACCATGACCCAATCCAATGGCAAGTGAACAAATATCTTGAATATATGACATGTGATTTGATTCAATGGCCTGTAATCAAATATTTTGAATCTGTGACATGCATTTTGACATGTGAATCGCGAACTTTAACATGTCACTTATTCAAGAGATTTGGTTATAGAAACCAACCCCAACCCAGCACCACGGCCACCACCACCAACTTTTCTCAATCCAAGAGTAGACTACCAATTTTGGAGTGAATTGCCTATTTAGTCAATGAACTTTCAGCCATTCATCATGTATGCAAAGGGTCATTGAACTTTCAAAATAACGCAACTAGTCACTGAACTTTACAATTCCTCATCCGAGAAGTCACTGAGCAAACGATCGTTGATAAATTGGACGAAATTTTCACGTGGCAGCTGACGTGATGAGACAACTCAATAAATTTAGTCACCTCCTCAAAATTGCCACACATGTGGAAATTCTAGCTGTCAAAAACGATTTTTTTTAAAAAATGAAAAGTGGCAAAATCTAATAAACCCGTCTCTCTCTCTCTCTCTCTCTCTCTCCCAAATCTTTTTTGTAAATATACAAAAATTTCAATTTATTTGCGAAACGATAAAATAATATTCTTTAATAAAAAAATATAACAGGAATTTCCATAAATTTAAACTAAGCATGAAAACATAACCACAAATTAAATAATTATTTTTGAACAAATACAACTGAATAATAATTTAAAGAAAAAAAATGAACTCAATATTTTCTCTTTGATCCATCTTGACAGTCTGCATCACCATCACTGAATATAAATTGTGTATGAAAACTGTATCTTACTGAGTATATTTTTAAATACTCACTCTTACAAAAAATTTAAAGGTTAATTTGGGTCAATTGGAACTGTGGCGGATGGTGATGCATACTATCAAAAGGGATCAAAGAGAAAATATTAAGTTCATTTTTTTCTTTAAATTATTATTCAGTTTTATTTGTTCAAAAATAATTATTTAATTTGTGGTTATGTTTTCATGTTTAGTTTAAATTTATGGGAATTCTTGTTATATTTTTTATTAAAGAATATTATTTTATCGTTCCGCAAAAAATTGAAATTAACAAATTTATTTATTTACAAAAAGATTTGGGAGAGATACGGGTTTATTAGATTTTACCACTTTTTTTTTTTAGAACGTGTTTGACAAGTTGAANTTTGTAACACTCTAGTGTTACAAAAATTAATTTATTTACAAAAAGATTTGGGAGAGGGAGACGGGTTTATTAGATTTTGCCTCTTTTTTTTTTTTCTTTTTTTTTTTTTAAAAAAATGTGTTTGACAAGATGGAATTTCCACGTGTGTAGCAATTTTGAGGAGGTGGCTAAATTCATTGAGTTGTCTCGCCACGTCAGCTGCCACATTAAAATTCCGTTCAATTTATCAACGATCGTTTGCTCAACGACTTTTGGGATGAGGAATTGTAAAGTTCAGTGACTAGTTGAATTATTTTGAAAGTCCAATGACCCATTGTATGCATGATTGAAAGTTCAGTGACTAAATAGACAATTCACTCACCAATTTTGAGTCTTTCAACAAACATAAGAACACGGAACTAGAAGATTTCCTCAAACCACCCAAGTTGGTGCCACCACCCAAAACCCACAATTCCCACCACCTTTACTTCAAATTAACAATCATCATCACACCAAATTAAGACCACTTATATGCAGCGACAATAGAAAACGCGAAGATCAAATTTCAAAATAGAAATTTGAATAGGTGGCACTACCTTCTAGCAGCCAGATCTATGGCCAAAAAGCAGTTCTTCATAACTACGAGCGCTCAAGCGTCGAAAAGCACTGAGCCGATGAACTGGCCACTAGCAACCAGATCTAAGGCCAAAAAGCAGTTCTTCATAACTACGAGCGCTCAAGCGTCGAAAAGCACTGCGCCAATGAACTAGCCGCTATGTTGTCACACATAGTGGTGATTGAGCTTTGTCGGATTTAGAGCACCGCCGACGCTCGCACCAATGAAGAGAGACCCAACGATCGATGAGAAGAGAAATAGAGTCGGGTAGAGAGTGTGTGGGAGTGAGATGAGAGAAAGTCATTTTGATTGCATACTTGATTTTTGGTCAGTTAAACTTCATATCTGATTTAAGAACAACGGTCTTTAAACACCTACTTCGGTGTAATTTCCACAAATATTGCACCATTCGGTGTTAGTGATTTTATAAACATGAGAAAGATTATTCAAAGTCTCACTAAAAAAATCCTTCTTCCTAAAAGATATCACTTAAAGCTCCTTCAAGGGAAGACTTGGTCTTTCTCCCCAAATCCCCAGCGCTACCAGGTAAATCAGTCGAAAAACTTTTAAGGCGATTCTTTCAAAAGGGTATTGGAGCAAAGATTGCTAGTATCCTAGAGCTTCTTTGTGAGTGATTTTAATCAAGATTTTAATCAAA
>CAIGRS010156794.1:0-14086 GCA_903798395.1 Fraxinus floribunda | reverse complement strand
TTTTTTTTAGTTATTAATTGTGCTTGAGTTACTTTCAGGTAAGGATTGCGTTGACGAAGGATGAGGTATAATAAGTTGGATTATATTTTCATATGTATATAATTTTTACGTTTTAGTTTATTTATATAATGGTTGAAGAATTTTTAAAGTTATTTAATTAAATATTAATAAACGGTCTCATTATTATTGCGGTTGAAGTTACTGTGGTTGAAGGTCAACGGTCAACGACTGTCCTAACTCACCAACAATTCTGGATCCGTCATTGATTGAAGAGGTTTTTGGAGTGTATAATAATTTTGATTCACTAAATTTGAAGATACTCTCTTTTATATATAAGACGTTCTTTATAAATAAAGAGTTTTCTAGAAATACCCCTAGTAAATCTGATTAAAAATTGGGTTGTTCTTAATAAGAAATATGGTCAATCTCATTTAATATGCAATTATATAATATGACCTAAAATACAAAAAAACAGAGGCATTTAACCCTTGTTTGATGCCCATTATTTGGTTAAAATAATGTTTTGAATAATGATTTTGACTGGAATGTGTGGTTAAAAAATAGGTAAAAGTTATTGGTTTATATGCAAAATATTTTATTATGTGAATGTGTGATTGAAAATGAGTATGTAGAAAAAAAAGTTTAAAAATAACAGTTGTCAAACAAGAACTTATTTTCAATTCGAAAAATACTCATTATAAATAATTATTTACACAATATTTTACATAATGATAACGACGATGTTTGTTTCCATTCATTAATTAGTCTAATCAAGAATACCCTAAACAAATGTGCCAAATGCAAACAGTTGACAAATGGATCCCAGCTATAAAAAGTGGGTTGGAGCCGTTTGAGAATCGGGTCCCATTTTCGAGCCGTTTGAGAAATAGGGTCCCACCGCTTTCAGCATTTCAAAAAATAAAATTTTCTGTGATTTCAAATTTATTGAGAGGTATGAAATGGGACGGTGTTTGTTGACTCTCTCACAGAAATCTTGTCCGTAGTTTTGTTTTCTTATGTAATTCTTGAAACTAGGGGCCTCATTATCTATACCCAACTGTTTCTTGTTGTTTCCTTCACCATTTTTAGATACTCTTCTCCACCTCCTCTTTTCCCCTTTCTTTCTTTCTTTCTTTTCAACTTTTCTTGAATAGCTTGAAACCAAGAAAACTTTTCGTGCACCTTGAAATAAGAGCGTGCTGTAGCAGCTGTAGAAGCTGAAATATTAAGAAGAATGAGTGCTTCAAAGTTCATAAAATGTGTGACTGTGGGAGATGGAGCTGTGGGCAAAACCTGCATGCTCATTTGTTACACCAGTAACAAGTTCCCAACTGTGAGTTTAAGAGTTCAAATATCTGTTTTTTAAGTTTGGCTATCAATTTCCCCAGGCCCAGGCACTCATTTTTATGGGTTGTTATCCAAATCCCTCAAGATAATCAGCTCATAATTTTGTTTTGCAGGATTGATTTTTGTATTCTTGAATCTTTTTCATTTTTGTCTTTTTATGCTTTCTTGAAAAATTGACATTCTTGATAGCTAAATCTATGTGTACGCTGGTTTTCGATTTTTATCATGTTTATTATTGCTAGTGTAACAAGGCATTAGGGCTTAATCGTTCACGGATTTTGAACCTATTTACCTCTGCTCTCTTTTTTCTCATTCTTGTCTCTATGTGTGGCAGGATTATATTCCAACGGTGTTTGACAATTTTAGTGCTAATGTGGCTGTAGATGGCAGTATTGTCAATTTAGGACTATGGGATACTGCAGGTATTATTATATATGTATATTGTTCTCAATTTAGGGTTTCATGGGAGGCCTTAATTATTTCCTAATTGTTTTAATCTGTGTAATTTAAAGGTCAGGAAGATTATAGCAGGTTGAGGCCACTGAGTTACAGAGGTGCTGACATATTTGTATTGGCTTTCTCTTTAATCAGTAGGGCCAGCTATGAAAATGTTCTCAAGAAGGTGGGATACTTTCATTCACTAAAATCTTAAAAAGATAGTTCATTTGGCCTTTAGAGCATGTCGGCCACCACCGAATATTGGACAAGACTAAATAGTGGGAATGACAAAATTTTAAATCGTTTTTCATTTAATATTATCGACTACTACATATTAAGGTGAACAGAGGCTGCTGCTAGCGTTTCCTATTGAGTTGGCCAAAAAATTACATATGACATTCTGTATGATTTTCATTTCAGTGGATGCCTGAACTTCGCCGCTTCGCGCCTAATGTTCCAGTTGTGCTTGTTGGAACAAAGCTAGGTATGCTATGAACTGTTTCAATTACTAGTATTTCATAATGCTTGTTAGTGTTTCAAGTAGTCGGATATTTCCCTGATGCATAACCTTTGAACTTTTTATCTTCCTTTCAACTACAGATCTTCGTGAAGACAGAGGATATCTAGCTGATCATATGGGATCAAACATCATTACGACTGCCCAGGTGAGAATTGTTTTTTGATGTTTTCTTTTCCCTGTATCAAGTAATTGAGTTTGATGTATGGTATCAGCTAATCTGGATTCATTATAGGGGGAGGAACTGAGGAAACAAATTGGTGCAGCAGCTTATATAGAATGCAGCTCGAAGACTCAGCAGGTGGGTTATATGCATGTCTTGATGATTGCGCTTATATAGAAACGTGCATTCGGAATATTTTTCATTAAATCATATACAATAACAAAATTTTATCCTAGCAAGACTAATTTTACTCAACTTGTTGCCAGAATGTGAAAGCTGTTTTTGATACTGCAATAAAGGTTGTGATTCAACCTCCTAGGAGGAAGGAGATTCCAAGGGAGAAAAGACATAGGAGCACCGGTTGCTCGATTGTGTGAGTGCTGCTAATATATTTGCATTCTTTATAACTTTGCACCTGTTTCTGACACACTGCAGAAGAATTATAGCAAATTATGAACGTGAATTGAGGTACTAACTCAGAAGTCTTAAGGAAGCATCATTTACCAGATTTTTCTGACTCTCGCTAATCCTAAATTGTCCCATTGTTTGCGTTGACAGCATGGCACTTGAAATAGTAACGTGATGTCCAAGTTGAGCAACTTATGCTATGATTAGAATTAAGTGATAACTTAAGGGAATATTCATTCAAGAAAAATAACTCAAGGAGATGAGTTAAGGGCATCTTCGCTGTGTTTCAAATATTGTAAACTGCATTTGAAAGTTGCTTAATCTAACTTAACATGTCATTGCATTGGAATTTCGTATGTTATATTGTCATCAAGATAGATTGGCAACTAGGATATTGGCTCTTGAGTGATCTTTTTCTCAATTTATTTATTTTTTCGATTAGTAAAGAAAGGGCCACCTAAGATTAAAACTCTTGGGTGAAATCTCATGAATGGTAACTTACATATGAAATTTCTTTTTGTTATTTTTCTTTTCCATTCTTTTTTTGTTTAGTTGGGTCGAAAGGAGTTTGGGTGATTGACAGTTGACGGTCCATTAGTGTTTTTAAGTTGAAATAGGGGCATTTCATTCTAACCAAGCCCTTGCCCAACTGTTGTTATCACCTTAGCTCAGGCGAGAAACTAAACAAATTTTCTTACACAAAGCGGCATTCTAATAACATTTTTTTTGCACTTTTTCATATTTACTCCGACTTTTGCTACTTCTACAATGATTTCAAAAGGTCGTATGGATCTTTCTAAATTCTAGTTTCAATTTCTTTGTACAGCAGGGGTATTGTCTGTGGAGGCTGTGCTGCTTAGCTTATGGACATTGTGTTTGCTGAATATCTAACATGACAAGTTCTCCGGTCTCTGTGTATGCTCGTGTTAGTTACTTCGTTAAAGGGTGATGTACCAATGTGGTTTTGAAGCAGTTATTTTTCCTACAACCTGACCAGTGAATGGCAGGGAGAATTGATCATTCTCTCTGGCCTTATAACACTGTATTTTGACTTCTGTTGTGTGTGATGATGTGATTACTTATATAACTGAATGATATTTCTTATTCGTTTCATTGTCTATTCTAATCTCCACTGCTTATTTGTGAGTCAATAAGACCTATTTTGCTCAATTCTTTGTTAAAAGTATGTAATAGACACTAATAGCATGTTTGGTAAGTTAGACCAAAGATGATTGACTGTGTCACTTTAATGAACTCTTTCTTCGTGAATGTTAAGATAGTAAAAGTTAGAAATAATTGCAGCAGCGGTAGAACCTTTCAACTTTTTGCAAACTTTACATTATTCTCCACTTTGTGCCAGTCACAGTCTCAAACCTTTTAAAAATTCGCACACGAGATCCCTATGTTTGGAAACCATCCATCTTGCCGTTAATTGACCAAAAAATTTATAATTTGATCAATTTTAACCAAATGAAAAAGGGCAGAATGATTTTTACATTTTTCCACATTAAATAATGAAATCAAGACGTATCGATCTTCTTCCTGGCTGTGGGTTTATAGTAGAGTAGGGATGGATATTTATTTATATATTTATTTTTTTGTACGGTTCTTTGTCATGTGCACACAAGTGGCACTTGACATTTGAAAATAAGTTTGGTCAATAATTTGACGACAAAATAATAATCGAAATATTATTAAATGAGGGATTGTGCTACAGGTACAAAATGGGGTACAAAAGGGTGTTCAAAATTGTCAAATGGCGGCCTCCTATTGGGGGGGCGCCCCGTACGCCAAGAATTATCCTTAAATGAGATGAGGTTCAATGACTATCATGAGGTTGAGGACTAAATTCTGCGACTATTATAAAAATTTGGGCTTAGAGAATGTTTGATGAGGATTAAAAATAGATTTTTAGTAGATTGTGATATAAATTTTTGAAATGTGTGGTTGAAAAGTTGTGGGACCATGAAAGATGTGATTGATATTGATTATTTGACTTTGATTTGGATCCAATCAATTAGGGGCTTAATTTCAATGAAAACTGATTATATGAACTCTAATTTTGTACTAGAAATGAAGTTCGACGATCAATATAAAACCTTGGACAAAACTAACCGACCATATAGTATTAAAAACTCATGCTATCCCATTAATGTGGGAGACAACGACACTATTTTACCCATTTAATGTCAAAAAGGTGTTTCATAAGAGTTAAGAATGAATATCTATCTAGGATGCTGCTATTGATGGTCCAGAAATGATTGATACCAAATTTAAGCTTTTATGAAAAGTGGTTGCTTGTAAGGAGAGACTACTTACAAAAAGGAGACAGAGATTTGAGACTACAAATTTGGGAAACTCAAGATTTTTGAACCAAAATAATTGATTTTAAGCCAGTAATTTATTTTTAATCATGTACAATTTAAGATGTAGGAAAAAAAAATTATTTTTAAATTTAATTATCACAGCCCAACCTATCAACTTTGTTGCAGCTTCATTCCCAACATACACTTATTGGTGGCATGGTCCCCCCAACATATCGATTTTGTAGCTTTACCGGTTATAATGACGGATTTTGTCTATTTGACAAATAAAGATCATTTTTATTTTTGTCAAAAAGACCTTTTATGGTATTCGTAGCGGATTAATGGTACTGACAGTCACTCAATCTCCCCACCAACTATTATTAGCTCACTTAGACTTCGTTGTTGTAAATTAAAGTTCAATCACCTAATTGAAACCAGTGTAAAAATTAGGCGACTTACACTACAAAAATAAATTTATGATAAGTTTTTCATATTTTTAAATCATTAAATCCCAAAAGTCTATTCTTAAAATTATTCAAGTGTTGTGGGAAAACGAAGAAAAAATCTCTAAAGTTACTTCCATATATGAAATCGATTCAATTCGATTCAAAACATGGATTATTTAGAGTGGAACGTAACTGTTTCGAGCAGAAAGTCTCGCTAATAATTAAGAGATAGTTCAGATGATTGTGTAAGGAATATACCTCTTGAGACAAAGTCCCAAAAATGAGTGCTTTATTGATGAAGATTTACAATCGACGAGAAGCAAAATACCTTCAAGGGGCGCAAGTACACATAACAATTGAAATTTAAATGCGATAAAAGTAAAGGAAATGAAAATTACATATTCTATGTTCGAGAGTGTTTGATTCAGGGTCCTTCTTCCATGCATTCTCTTCTCTTTTATACTCCTCTAACAGTTATTGTTGAGGAACTGCCTGAAACCGCTCGTCCTGTAACTATCCATGTTCTTCATCATGGCTGAATTGTCATGGAACTTTTGTTTTAACTGCTGTCATTACTTCCACTATTTAACAGCTTATAACTGAGATTTTTGGATCATGGGACGTGATGAGATTGCCCACTAACTATCTCCATAACCGTTGCTCATAATAACAATTCGACCCGGTCTTGGGCGTCTCGTAGCCTTGGGCGATGATGACACCGTCGCTCTGAATAATAATAAAGTGTCATAATCGCCCAGAGCTTGGGCGATGATGGGCCTTCACTACATTACTCCATCTTGGGCCTTCTTTATGATCTTTTTTAGGCCTATCCTTTAAACTTCTTAATTGGGCTACAATCCTTGGGCCATTTAATTGGGCTGTATTTTTATGTGTCAACAGTAACTATTCCTACATTTTAGAATAGAAAGAAGACATTCACCATGGGCTCAAGGATGGAATGAGAATCAGATCAGGGACATCATTTTTTTTTTTTGAAAACTCGTAATAAAGTATAGAAAAAGAAAAAGAAGTCATGTTTGTCATCTATTTTCTCACACATTATTTGTTACCGCAAACTATCTTCACCACATATTTACTCAATAAAATATTTTACACAAATTAATAAAATTACTTTACTTTTCAATCATACATTCTCCAAAAAATACTATTCAAAACTTTAGGGGCCGTTCTCTTCGTGTTTCAGTTTTGTGTTTTGAGTGTTTGCTTCGAAATTTCTGAAAATGCGTTCTTTTTGTCATTTTGAAAAACTGTTTTCGAAAACATAAAAATGGAAAACGCATTTATTTTGAAATTTTGAGAATTTTTTTAATAATATTTTATTCAAAAAATTTGATTATTCAATAAATTTTAATGGTTTAATGTTAATATAGTATTAAATAACATATAAATTTTAAAATTGGTGGATCTTGAAATAAAATATTTTTTCTAGATATAAAAAATACTACTTAAATTAAATTTGACAAATCCTTGTTTTTGTCCTTATACATAACTTGTTACAAGAATTAACTAACATCATGTTACAACCAAACATAATCAAGTTGCAAAAAAAAGAAACACTAATCTCATGTTGACATAGTAATAAATATTTTGAAATCAATCTTATCGAGGTCAGATACCCATATCAATGACATTTGGTGTCTTATTCATTTGGTGAATATTTGGTACTCAATACTGGAAAAAAATGGACAATATTATTAGCAATATTTTAGATAATTTTTCTTCCATAATACTTCCTATACTGTATTATTCTCGTACTACTAATATCCTTTCCAATAATTCGACAAATATACAAAGCTCATTT
This sequence comes from Fraxinus floribunda, assembly GCA_903798395.1. Taxonomy (NCBI): domain Eukaryota; kingdom Viridiplantae; phylum Streptophyta; class Magnoliopsida; order Lamiales; family Oleaceae; genus Fraxinus; species Fraxinus floribunda. The sequence continues at coordinate 6,639 of CAIGRS010156794.1, read as the reverse complement.
AATTAACTTTTGTTGAATGAATGGTCATCTTTCTTCATAGGAATAGATATTAACCGATGAGATACAAGGACTAAATGTAAAGGTTTGACTGAAGAACAGCATGACCAATTTTTTGAGAAAAAGAGATGAACTTCTCTATTACAAATGCTCCATGGATATATTCACAGGGAAATCTCATTCATCAAGAGTATATTAAACTCTATAAGAAGGTAATTCTTATAACATAAGAAGGTAAAAAAGAGATGAACTTTTGCAGCCTCTATTTCTTGAAAATCCTCCACCAAGTTCAAACATGGTGCTCTCAACCACAACATGAACCCCCTTGAACAGCTTGTTACAATATCAAGAGCTGGTCCTTCCATATTGAAGACTGCATTGAAGGTAGTCTACACCTTGCTTGTGTGAGTTACATTTTGCTCTTTGAGGAACAAGCTTTGCCTATAAATGAACAATTTTTAGTTAGACCTCACAAGAAGCACAATTGAAAAACAATTGACTATAGTAAAAATTAACAAATGCCAAAATCAACTAATTAACAGTATAACAATAACATATATGAACTAATGCCAAAATCATGTAAACACAATGCAATGGAACCTGTTGAAAAACAATTGACTATAGCAAAAATTAACAAATGTCAAAATCAACTAATTAACCGTGGAACAATAGCTAATAGAAAAACAAGTGTTAGCGCAAGACTTTAACAACCTCAATTTTCTCAAACAATAGCTAATAGAAGCTAAAGAGGTAACATTGAAGAAATTATGCACAAAACTAATCAGAGAGAGAGAGAGGCTACTAAAAAACAGAATCGATAAAACAAGTATTTTTTGTTTGCAGAACACCTGACAAGAAAATTGAAAATGGATTGAAAATGTAGCATAATGACAATCAAAACTGAACATGTAACAGTGACCTATTGTTCTGCATAAGCTAAAACATTATACAGAATGCAACAAGGGATCATCCTAGTTATATATCAATAGACGAATACAGTAACTCATCGTTTACAACCCAACCCAAACCAAATCACTTCCTCCATGCCTGTGTGCTCACCCCACTCCACCCCCAATAAGCGGAATATGAAAACCATCTTATGTCTTGGTTTAATGGTTGATTCCAGACCATAAGTGAAGAAAGCAGGGATCATAATCAAATCATCCATTGGCCTATCCATTGTACCAAACATGCCCTTATTTTTCCCCAACAAATTTCTTAATTTGCTCGCTCACAGTTTCCTGCAAGTCAACGCCGTTCAGCAATGTAGCGCCATAATATTATTATTTTATTTAAGTCACTCTTTCTTTCTTTTTTTTTTTTTTCCCCCCGGAACAGAATCTTATTATTCTCTTACAAGTTACAAATATTAACCTACTCACGACCTTATTACACCATTATAAACTGTCCAATCATATAACAATTTTCCATGACGTGGCAGGTTTGAGTTAAGTAGCACGTTGGAATTGACTGCACTGGACAATTCTTCACCACATGCTACAATTGTCTTCGAAAATTAGACGCACATGATCCAACGGTCCACAGCCACCTTCGGGCTTCTATGAATTTTACCCGTTGGATTATTTTCTTGGTGAAACCGTACGATGAGATAATCAGGGAAATCTGACCGTACAAAATTTGTAAAATTGAATTTCAAAAGCTAAGCTAGAGAGGGAGGAGCCACTCAAAGCCTCCAACCCCTTCTCTTTCGAAATAATTTCGAAAATCCCTCCTCCTCCTTTTTTTTCTTTCCTTAGACAAATTATTCGTGTTTTACATACGTAATTCTATACGTATATACGGATCAAGAGGCTTCTTGATTGAGGTTTGATTAGTGAGATTTTAGAGCCTGACATTTTTATTGGATTTTTTGTTTGAATGTGACCTGTGTGAACAGATATACAGTCTTTAATTACTGTGATTCTCGACCTTTTTAGATTTTGAATTTGGAATTCGTTCAATTTTGGGTGTTCCTGTGAAGAAACTTGTATAATTCGTGTTGATTGATACGAAAAATTGCGTTTTATTAGTTCCAAAAATTGCGTTATATTAGTTCCATTTTCTAATGGAACAAAGTGAGGGAGGTGATTTCCTTCCAAAAGGGCCGCAGCAATCAGAAGCTACTCCGGCAGCTGCCGTGGATTTTCCTGTGAGGAAGCCGGCTAGGCAACTAGATTTTACGGGGTTCGGGGATGGCACATCATCATCAGTGGGATTGGCGTTGCCGGAGGTCTCTCAACCGAAACAAATACAGACGCTGAGCCATCTGAGCCAGCCGCTGCTGCTGCTGCAGCAGCAGCCACAGTTAGTGAAGCCAAAAAATCAGCCGCCAAAGCCGCCGCCGCTGCCACAGATGCCATTCGTGACAATGCAACAAGCTCCACAACCGGCTTCGGCATCCTCTCATCCTTCTATTCGACCTGCTCTGTGAGTCTTTTCGACTTCAAATTTCAATTTGTTAGACAATTTGAGTGCTAAAGTTTAAAATTTATAAAAATATGTGGGATCGTTGGTCATTTATTACAATTTAGTCACAAATTCTCGATCTTTTCATTTTGAGCAATCATAATTTTCAGAATAATCTTAGAATTCTTTCTTTATATAAAGGAGCTTCCCAGATGTCTAACTTCGTCATCTATTCAATTATAGAAATTTGAAAGTCAAATAGACTTGAGTGTTCATTAATCTGCTTTTCAAATTGCTTTCCGGCCCTTTGAAATATAATTTAGCCTGTTCAGTTAGAAACTTGTGGAAGTCTTTCTGTATCTGACTCTTTCAATCCCTATTCTTTGGTTCAAACATCATATTTTGGGTTCTTTTTGCCTCACCAAATAATTCTACAGAGGCTTTATGCCTTAAATTTAAGCTCTGATTTTGTTTCTAGTTTTGTTTTTGGTCCACAGATAAGTAATCATGTGCCATGTGCATGAGAAGGTTCCTATGTATTTTCTTGCCTTTAGTCTGCTTGCCACAAATATTTGGGTTTATGCCATTTGCATTCATTTGAATTTATTGCGCACTTTTTGCATTTTTCATTGCATCATCGTTCATTAAGATTCAGAAGTACATCGCAGCATATTCTCCTTGTTACATTCTTCTTCTCTGAAGCCTAATAATTTGAACATGAAATATTAAAGCTAGTTCCAGAATGGATATTCATCTCGGTTCTTTTACTTTTCGTATTGTTAAATAGTGTGACGGATAAGCAATTGATACCTTGATTAACTGTCTAATGATCTCTACTCATGCCTATATTATGCACGCAGCACATATAATTGATATACCAAGACAGTTCTCTTACTATTATGTTATCATTCACTCTTCATTCCTTCAGGAAACCTGAATCCCCAAGAGCGCGGTCAAGGCAAAACCAAGCTGAAGTTAAAGACGGTACTCCAAAGAAGCAAAAGCAGTGTAATTGCAAACACTCACGGTGTTTAAAGTTGTAAGTAGTTGTCATATTTCTTGCTTTAGTGGTATGGTGAAGTCTGACTCAGATATATGTTGATTCCTTCACATTCTTGACGTGAGGCATGAATTTGCCTATGTTTTGTAATTGAACTATTGGAAGACTAGATAACTGATAAAATCCTTCAGAGATAATTCCAGTTCAGGTCTTTCAACTATAAGCAATTTATACTGATAAGTGTTACCACTCCCTTATGTGTGTGCAGATAGAGCTGATAACCTTATACTATTCTAATGTGTTTGAGGATACCATGAGTCTAGCCACAGGTATTTCAATTGTTGATGACTCAGAATAACATCAATGTTAATGGATATTTGTAGAGATCTTAACTGATGTTTATAGCATATAAAAAGACCATCTTCGTTGGATCAATATTGATATCTTTACTTGATGCTAAACAATCTCTTTCCCTTTTAGCAACGTTTGTTTAGTGGAATAATCTTTTATAAGATAACTATGGAACCTATTGGGTAACAAATATCCAAAAGACTTAGTTGTGTGTTCATTTATTAACAAATATCTAACTTATGGTGGCAAGTGGGCAATAACGAAGACTATTTACAATTCCTTTAAGCATTTTGTTGACCGTGATAAATACCTTTTGTGTTTCTGAGAAATCATGTGAACTGTGCACAAATTTTCTGTTTCTCGCCCACTAAATTGTACATGTTCTGAACTGATAATTTTGTCTGGGTTGCTGACGGTCCAATGGCTCGAATTCTCCCACTAAATTAAGCATGTGGGTGTTAACTGCAAAGCTGCTTTCGTATGTGGGTATGATGTCTCTTTTAATGGTCAGGTATTGCGAATGCTTTGCATCTGGTGTATATTGCGATGGATGCAACTGTGTGAATTGTCATAACAATATTGAAAATGAAGATGCCAGACGAGAAGCAGTTGAAGCTACACTGGAGCGTAATCCACAGGCTTTCAGGCCAAAAATTGCTAGCAGTCCTAATGGAGCTCGTGATTGTAGGGTACTGTCAAAACTTAAAATGGTTGCCTATGCTATTCGATTGATTTGCTAGAGGACTTTTCTGTGATTAGCATCTCATTGACCGCAAACTCTCAACTAATTATAAATTTAATGGATTCAAAGCATGTTTGTCTAAGCTTAAGAAGAAGTAAGTCACTTTTAAGTATACCTTATAATTTTGTAGGTATATTCAAGTAAAATGTACTTCTAAGTAAATTTCTGTTCGGCAAAGAATTAATTTGAAGTAAAATAAATATGGCAAATGACCAAAAACTCGTATACTATGTTAATGACGTGTTTCTAGTGTAAAGTTGAGGATATAACGGTTTACTTGGTCGAACTTTAAAAAAGTCACCATTTTTTGTTAAGTAGTCCATGTCTGGCTTTTAAAAAAATCCTTTATTTTTTTTGCCAAAACCTATTAAAAAGAAGTAACTTGTTTTCTAGCAACACATGTTTGGAAATTGTTAAAGTTACATAAATTAACTTTGACCAGCTTTTAAGCATAGCCATCTCGCTTTTTGCTGCATCAAAACCTTTATCTTTTGTATGTAAATCTTCTGACTCGAGGGCACATTATTCTATTTTTTTGTTCCTTTTAATGTCCATCCCTGTATCTTTATAGCCTGACCAAAGACAATAAATTTGGTCCAAGTGTCCTCTTTATCATTTGAATGCCCCTATATGTTTTACTTAACTATAGGCATATCATCTACATGTAGTGGTAGATAGCTTCTCAATATTTTGTCCTTAAGTAGTTTATGATGCTATCATAATGACTTCACTTGAAGACAATTAAAAATACAAACAATTCAAACCATTTTTATTATTTCCTTTGTGATTACTTCAATCTATATAGTGTGATGTGCTAAAAAAATATGCTAAACCCTGATTTTGTTCTTGTTTAAATCCCATTGTATGGTTCATCTAAGTCATCTCTCTAAGCTCAGGAAGACAGATGGCATCTACTCGTTCTCGTTTTCACTCTAAGTTGAAGTTGGCAACTAAGGCTAGAACAAATTTTATGGTGGTGTATTCTAAAACTTGAGAGAATCTCATTATAGTCAACTCTTCTTTGTGGATACTCCTTTGCAACTAAACTAGCATGAAACCTAAAAGGTTCATCAGTGGTTATTCTTCCTTTTCCTTGTAGAAAGTTGCATGGTGGAAGAGGAGCTGTTGCTAGGTTATATGGAACAACTAACAAGTTTTTATAATTTCTGATGTAGAAAGGAGAGGAGATGGTGCACCGTATCATAATTTAAACACCCAAGTTGAATCTAACAAATTTCTTAGGACAATAAGGCTGATTTACAATGTATTTTAAGAGAGACATATTTATTATGCTATTTAAAATGTAATTTTTTTTTAATAATAATAAAGAGGCTCACAGTTTAAGAGAATGTTACATTCTTCTATTGATTCAACATACACTACAGATTCAATGTGCAGTGTGCACTAACTTATTAACCAAATAAAAATTATTGTAGCATCATTTTCTATTTGATTTACACCACAAATAAAAATATTAATGTTATTTGAATTGATGTGTCATAGTTTTCTAAAAAATCACTTGTTGGCATGTTCATGTCATGTGCGTGTCTATCCGTTTCTCTTGACTTGTATGTACTTGTTAGTTTACTATTAATCAATTTGTGCCTATGCAGTCTTTATACAAGCCATCACACGATTCTTATGCAGAGATACCATCTCTTTCACTATAGCCTTGTTTTAATATGCCAAGTACAGTTTGGTCATTATACATATTTTCTTTTATACGTAGATACACTAATTTGTACAGAATCCTAAAATAGGAAACTCTTCATTACGAGATCAATTAAATAGCAGTTAGACAATGTAGAATGATTTTTTTTTAAAAATAATAATTAGGAGATTATTTAGATAGCGATTAGATAATGTAGAACGAGAGGTTTCTTTTCGTGTAGTGCCTGAAGCTCTTCTTGCATGACTCGTTGCCAACAAGCTTTTGGAGATGATAGAGAATAAGAACGAGGCATTGCTATAGTATCCAAAGTTATAGTGAGTCATGTATAAGGAAGACCATGCTTAATGTCGAGTGACTTTGTTATGCTCTCGAGGCCCAATATCATTTGGATTAAGGTTGGGAAAGGTAGGGCTGTCAATTGATTGTATTTTGATCCGAATCCGATCCGAATCCAACGAAATTAATGGGAGA
>CAIGRS010156720.1:0-13667 GCA_903798395.1 Fraxinus floribunda | reverse complement strand
CCCCCCCCCCCCCCCCCCTTCCCAATTTAATACTGAGAAAAACGGTTGACGAATAACTCAAAAGTTACTCTACAACATAAATATCTTGACTAATACCATGGTAGAAGAACTGATCATAGAAATCAGCACTACATTTGCTTAACTAGAGCTCTATAATAGAGATGGAAAAGTCCAAGCACCGTGTGATGAAGCTAATTAGTTTTGGCGCAACTTGAGCAACCATTTATTTTCCATGGCATGCTCAGTTACAACCAGATCATATGTTTGCTATGTTCCCCTTCCAATTAGTGGATAGTCTGTGGAAAATTTATTTACATACCTGATTTATGATGTAGTTTTCAAACAAACAGCAGGTGCAACTGAAAACATGTTGCGGGCTGATAATGGCATGTGATATCCATTATCTAAGCAAGAGTTCTCAACCATCATAAATCAATTTAATTCTTAAGTACTACAAAGGGTGACAACACCTGAAGGAAGAAAATAAGTTCAATGATGAATACCTCTGGCAGATATATGCGTAGATGGTTGAGCAATGAGATGTACTTCGGACTTCTAGCTTGCAATTTTGAGGCAAATGTCCGTGGGGTGGTATCACTGAGATTTGCCCCAGCAATATGATTTCCATGGTAGTAATTTCGGATCCCATTGTGACTCTCCACAGCTTCAAGCACGGGAACATTCTCCCTTGTTAACCAATCGAATTGATGGACACCTTTCACTTCAATTATAGCCGGAGAGATAGGATTTAAGGCAAACCACGAATGCATGCCTGCATATGTTTTCTTGTCTGTTATGACATGAAAAACAATATTTTCGGGCTTCACAGCTGATTGGACAGCAGATGTGACCACGACTGCAGCAGCAAGAATGTTGTCGGTGGCCAATACAAAGTGATGGTAGGAGTTGTCAGAAAGCAATGGCAGTAACTCTGGTGAAGGCAACTGTTTGCGTGCATGAGCATTGGAAGAATATTCATCGGTTAACCTCAGAGAAAGGCAGTGAATGCCCTTAGGAATTGCAGTAGCTGCAAAGTGCTTATTCATTAGCTCCGCAAACTTGGACTCCCTAATCTCCCTTTCAGATCTCTCTAACTGCCAGGCAAAATCAAGAAAACTCTTAAACAGAAGATTTGCTTACTAAACAAATTTTAACTTTGAAAACCCCAAAAGGATTTTGAGATTGTGCATTTAATATCGTGATTAAATTTGTCTCAATGAAGCAAGACAAATTAATTACATGGAGATAAACGTGCCTCTGCAAAACACACCAAGCTTTCTTTAACTCTACCTTTTGCTTCCAGTTATTATTTTCCCTTCCTCTTTCATTAGGGGGGAAGAAGGTGTTACTGAGTTTGGAGATAGACTATAGATTGCATTCCGTGTAGAATATAGAAAAAGAGCAAAGACAATTCCTCAAAAATCACAAGTCTAATAATGAATTTATTTTCTAGCTGAAACAAGCTGTCAAGCACAGATTGTAGTTTCTTAAACATTCAGCTAATAAGAGACATTGCATTTGCAATATTTCATATTCTATCCCACTGCAAAACTGCAAATAATGCTCTCTCCTCAATATCAAATCAATATTTCATAAACCTATAGCAGAAAGAGCTTACCAGACCCCAATTCTTCGCAGTTACCAGTAGTACAGATCTTGTGGAAATATTATTGGGCCACAGGAAAATCAACGGAGTGTGAGGAAGGATGGGGGAGTATACAGTTTACTTTATTAAATAGTAAAAGAACATGTTACTTTTTTACCTTTTTGAGGTGAGGAACAAGTTAATGGGTCTTCTATAAACGGCGAGCAATTTTTCCACACTGGGGCAACATGATTTCAAATTTGTAGTCAGATGTTAGATCATTGCCTATATATGATGATAACTGCTCCTTTTCCGATTTTAAAGTCCTTTATATCCAGTTTTTGACATACAAAAGATAAACAGTCTCATCAAATAAGTTTGTTCAGATATTATCTGGTATCCAAGATCATCTTTTGGCATGTTTAAAAACATTAAGAATATGTCAAGTCTCTTTTCCTTTTTTCCAATCTGTAAAGAATTGTGTCGATACATTAGTGCCACGGAAAAGTCAAAGTCAAACATATGGAGACTAACATGCTAATGTTTTTGGGCTTCTGGAGTGGAAAAAGTGAAATGAGGGAAAGAAGAAATCTAGTACAACTCAAAATTCAAATGAAAGCCTATACTTGCAAAAAGGTATGTGTCCATAAATAAGGCCATTCAAATGGCATGACAGAGAGAGCAAGAGAGAGTAACATTTTTCAGGTGATACGTACCATTCCTTTCAAGATCAGAGAAAACTCCTTGGTACTGTATTTGTTGTTTTTCATCTCAGTAACAAGTTGACTGAAAGACCCTGGGAGCTTCAAGCGATCGGGGACTTTCTCAGAGTTGACTTGATTGAGGATCTTAACGAAATCCTTAACCACCCTCTGCTACAGGAACAAATTGATAAATTACCAGCATCAAAATGTTAATTTAAATGAAGCTCAGACAAAAACAAATCAATACAAGCAAATACAAAAGAAAAATAAATATAAAATTTACCCCTGAATCATCAGTTCGACCAAGAAGCTTTGGCCCCAACCGTCTTCCTAGACAATCTGAGACATGGAAGAAATCAAAAACTGAAACACATAAGTTTTGTAAAACACACTAATAAAATATATCTTCATATATAAATGGAAAGCTAGCACCGAAACATTTAATTGAAAACGTGAATCATAAGACACGAGAAAAGACAATAATGTACATCACCAAAGAGTCAAAGTGCCGCATTAACAACTAGGACGCTAATACCTCTGATAGGATCCAAGGAAGGCAATAAGCTATCAAGGGTTCAATGTATATTGAGGAGAAGCTAAGGGCAAGTTTGAGATCAAATAGAGTAGATGAAGCCATGCAATCACTTGTTCAAGCTACGGAGTCCAAGAGGGTGAAGTTAACAAGCCAAAAATCAAGTTCTATGTTAGGCATAGAAGTGAAAACAAGTTGGAATGCATTTGAATCAAGAACTCAAACTTGGAGGTAAGACGGACTACTATGCGATTGCATAGCACAAACCTGAGTGTGGTCGCATGCCTTCATACCGAAATCACACTGAAGGCTAAAGAAAGGCCTATGCGACGCCTAGGCGACCGCAAAGTTCAAAACTGGGACACGATTTTCCAAATCTCCCTTAGACTTCTATTTTAGTTAAAACTCTTTTATGATATTTTTTTTATATCTTTTAGGAGCAATTCCGTTTTTAACTAGATTTTATGAATTCCATATAAATAGGATTATTATTTTCATTGCTAAAACACACAATTTGAGAGATATTATTGCGAAGCATATTGCTTTCAACTCGTTTTTTATTGAATTAATTCCGAACTGATCAAGAATTAAATTCTTGTGGCATTCAACAATTTAATTAAGGTTTATAAGTTTTGTGATCACGGGGTCAAGATATTGTTAGCGATTGTCATAATTCTTTGGTTCAATAATTTATTGGGTTGTGTTTTTCAAACGTTGATTCTTGACTTTCTTGGGTTTGATCTAATCTTCGTGGGTTTCGCAGTTTCAATTGCTACGTGAGTTCGCATCGCCCACAAACTTATTCTCTTTTGGTGTTCCACATATTCACCCACATAACATGTGGCACGCCATAATTATAACAATGTCAAAACGGTGAGCTGATAATTGGAGTTCAAGATACACAGACAGACAGAAGAATACTGATATCTTCCAAAAAGAGAGAAAAATAAATGGAGGAAGACTACTGTAAGAGGAAAAACCAAAAGAACAGTAACAAGCATAACGGAAGAAGTAAACATGTAGTTAAATAGCAGGTAAGATAAACAAGCAGGCACTTTGTTTAGAAAATATATACACACAAATTAAAAGATGCAGAGACGCCACTATATCAACCATAACAATGTCCGAAAGTTGCACTCAAATGTACAGTAGACCACCTCAAATATTTCAACAGCTTTGAGCTAGTATCAGATCATATACTTTGGGCTTGGTCATAAATTTGGTTTTGACATGCCAAGATAAAGGCTTGTAAAAAAAAAAAAAATTAATGCTAGCACAGGAGCACAAAGAGTGGTTGCAATAGCCAACAGCTAGAATAATATTCAATAAACTGCATTTCTAAAATAGAATCCATAAGCAAAATCAATTCACTTTTTAAATTCTCCAAAATCTATTTGTATCAGCTGCTTGTCCGTAATCATTTAGATCCACCTACTGAAAAACTAGAGTAAATGAATCTCCGAAATAGTTGTATGCAACTTCAACAAATTTGTGAACAAATCAATCAATGACTACCCAGTTTACAGAAGCGGTTCCAACAACACAGTGCAACATCTTGACAAACAAAGCAAAAGAACCCTAATCTGTATAATAAATAAACAAGAAATACCAGTGAGATCTAAGTAACACAGATGACGGAATCAACCATAAAAAGTACAAAAGCGTTTATTAAAAATTAAGGGTAAAATGTGGTAAGTACCGAATGAAGAGCACTTGTTAACGCCTTCGAGGGTGACATGGGCAGTAAGAATGAAAACAAAAGGCAACAAAAATGCAAGAGTCAGAATGGTGTGGAAGAGTGTGCGATAAGAGATGTGGCGAGGTGCGACCTTGATCTTCATCAAATCCCCGCCACCTCCATTGCTATTTCCACCGTTGCTGCTTGATGATATCGTTATACTTCTCATGCTAGGTGAGAAGTGCAGCTGCATCTTCCTTCTCCGCCACCTCTTACAATACTATCCACTTCCCCACTCTTGCCCTCTCCTCAAATCAATAAAATTACCGTTTGCACGACTTCACCTCCAGCTACCTACAACACTAAAACCAATAATTTTCTTCCTCTTCAAAACTCGGTCCGGACAATTGTTTGTAAACAATGATGCAGTTTTGACCATCAGATCCGCCACCACAGCTATTCAAGAATCCAGTTTTTTTCCTCCCTTCAATATATTCCGCCGCATTGAATTCTATACGGCCCCACAATAAATCCCGCCCAATCGGCTAACCTAGGGTTTCCTTTTTTCAATTTAATTCTATCAAAGACATCTACGTATACACAAAATCGATCAATCAATAAATGAACGTAAAGAAGGTAAAAGATTCAGACACTTTTCCAACTGGCAGATTTATACGTATATACGTATTCACCAAATTTCATGCCTTTACAGATTAATGGCTGATGATTGAATGCATCTTTCTGGATCGGGTGAGTGAATGGAGAATGTATATTTTGTGTCTCTTGTTCTCCCTTGAGTTAATGTCCGAATCTATTAAACGCTTATAAACAAAATTGAAAATATTAAGGAAATTTCGCAGTATTGGTCCTCACATATTCTTAAAATATCAAATTAGTCCTCAATCTTTATAAAATAAAAACGTAGTCCTCAATCTTTAATTACAATTGCATAATCAACCTCTAACGGCATAAATCATTCAAATCTATATTAAATGGCACATGAATCTCGTAAAAACATGACTCGCTTCCTAATCATGAACACCAACACAAGTTGAAAATAAATTTAAACTTTATAAAGTTCAAAATATAAAGGCCACGTAACCATGAAATAGAAGAGATTTGACAACTATAGTGAAAGGTGTTATGATTATTTTGTTCTTTTTAAAATGTTGTAGGACTAACTTTTATACAAACAATAGATTGGGTAAATAGTGCAACATTTTCAAAAATAGTATTACACTAATTATTACTAATAATATAACATTTTTTTGGTCAAAACCGTGTTATGCTACAAACAGAGAGGCTGTGATTAGGATTGGGGTTGACATGGAGAAGGTGAAACATTTAAGTTGTTGACCTCTCGACTCAATTAACGGTCTAACTTAATTTATTTAAAGATATTATGATTTAAGTAAATGGTTTAAACACGTGTGCATATATAACTATCTTACTCAAAATTTTCCCATGGAGCTCGGGTTAAGGGGTGAGGTTGGGGTTGACTTGGGTAACGTGAACCATTTAAGTAGTTTGACATCTCAACCGACTGAATATCTATCTTAATTTAATTTATGCAAAGATATTATGTTTTGAAGGAATAGTTCAAATACGTATCCATCGTATTTTCTCATGAGTAGGGTGATTTTGGGAGCTAAATTTAGTGGGTCCTACTCTTATTGGAATGGGGATAGGGGCTTGTTTGAGGTAGGTTTTTAACAAATAAAATTGATAAAATTTATGGATTTCATAAAATAAATAGGTAAAAAGGTGATAAAATGAAATGTGTGATTAAAAATTAAATTTGACCATTTTTTTTAGACGTGGGAATCCGTATTATCTACCCGTGAGTGCGCACTGGGTAAACCTCATTCCATGTGCAGGAACCTGCAAACCACACAAGAAAGATAAACTACATTAGTTAAACCCGGTGCAACGGACTTGATCGATGAAGTATTGGCAAAGAATTCGAACTCGTGATTTTCAATCTCCGCACCAACTCGGCCACTCCCAAAGGGGTTTGACCATTTTATTTAGCTTTATAACAGTAGCTCAACCAAATCAACTCATTTTAGATTTAAACTTTCAAAATTGGGATTGGGAGATAATAATTTTCTTAGGGTTAGTGATACAATCCGTTTCAACTGAAAATTAGCCGTTATTAGTATATAAATAAATTTAAAATCTTCTTAGTGATATACCTAGTTAGGCTTTTTGGACAGGTGGGTCATAAATGTAAGTTGAGCAAGCAATCTCAACAAGTGAATGTTCTTTTTAGTTAAAAATTACTTGATTGAGATAAATATAAAGTCTTTTAACGATAACAAACTCATAAATATTATGTCGAATACTAACAAGCAGAAAAATATTGTGGGAGTGATCATGTAATACACGAACATGCTTGAAATGAAATTGAGCTCGATGGACTAAGTTCAAGGTGAATTTCCAAACTTGAATATTTGCACGATTGCACCAATTGTATCACGAGTTGGTTAAGAACCCCATAGTCGACGAATTTCATCTCAGTAAACTCAAGCTTAGGTCCGTTATGACTGCAGCAGCTCCGCTGGCCCTAGAAATTCTTACAGAATTCGAGAAAAAAAAATTCAGGCGTTGAGGTACAAGAGGTAACGCACACTTTATGGTATTTACATTCTATGAGACCAGATACAAAATTTGCCAGAGAGTTCTTTGACTTCATTTACGATTCACTACCAGGCATATGGAATGACAGAGCACAGCTGCATTACACTAACGCATGTGGGATCCAAATAAAGGCCATGGAATTGCAAAGAGAAACTCAGTGGGATTCAAACTTCCAAATCTGGAAGTAAGGTTATCGATCCCATCTCCCCAAGAACAGCTCAGGTGAAATCTGTGTTAGAAGCCAGCATGTGATGAAAGGTATAAGCTAACCGCTACAATGATTACTATTTCTTTTATTCTTTTTAGTGATCCCAACTCAAGGATTTATGCAAAAATTTCCAGGTACTATAAGAATGAGTATGAGACTACTCTTGACCATACACAAAGAAGGGTGGCTCCACACAGGTGACATTGGCTACATTGATGATGATGGAGAAATTTTTCTTGTGGATCGCATCAAAGAATTGATCAAATACAAAGGATTCTAGGTATCATAAAGTGGCCAAATAACTGTGCCAATAACCCATTCAAATCAGCGCAAAAATTGGTCTTTCGATCAAGCATTTGCAACCAAGACATATAAGCTTAGTTTTGTGTACAGAAACGTAGTCTAAAACCAAAAATCTGAGCAGGTTCTTACATATATTTGACAGGTTACTCCGGCTGAATTAGAGGCAATCCTTCTATCTCACCATTCAGTTGAAGACACGGCCGTTGTAGGGTATTATCTATCACAGACTTTAATTCCCGGCTTACTATAAGAACTAATGTCACAGAAAAAGGACTAGTTTTGCAGGTTACCGGACAAAGAAGCTGGGGAAATACCAGCAGCATGCGTTGTTATACGCTCAAAAGCAAAAGAAAGCGAAGAGGATATTATGAACTTTGTTGCATCTAATGTTGGTACCTACAAACGAATTCGAAACTGCAATTTGTGGACATTATCCCGAAATCACCTTCGAGAAAGATAATGAGAAGGCTTGTGAAGGAAAACATGGTGAAAACACAAAGGGTTCAAGAAATGTTATCTGATAATCTTGAATGACCCGTGACCGAATCACCGAAAGATGTGCCAGTTCAATAATGATGGAAAATATTACATTTATGAATGAATATGTTTTCTAGGTACTTTTATGCGAAACTGTCGAAAATTTCACCACATTTCTTTTTTTCCTAGAGGCTCAAACTCATAACATTGATTTGAAAATTGGAAGATTCCAATATCGATATATATTTCAGGACAAACTATGCACAATAACGTCATAGTAAAATCAGTAAGTGAACAAAAAATAAATTATTACATGCTAACAATTTTTAAACAAAAGAGACTGTAAACTACCCAAGAAGATAAAAAGCAGGCACAATGAGGTGCGGAACTCAGTCTTTTTAGCCTTATTTTATTTTTAGGCAATATAATGTCTTGTTTAATAAGGTGAATTATACAGCACAGTCATGTTTAAGCTTGGTTTGAAGAATAACAAACTAGTGACCTTTGAAGTAAACTTTTAAGTTGGTTTGTAATATCAATGGATTTGTACAAGTATGTCAGCCCACTCGGGAAGCTCCATCTATTTCTCAGAACAAATTGCTTTCTCTTTTAGAGTTTTGGCTGGGAAATCTAAAAATTGCATAAAAGTACAACTAAAGCATTTGTTTTCATAAAAAGAAACGTGTGCGCACGCACTAAGAGAGTAATGGCGTGCTCTATTTCAGACGCTTGAACTACTTGAGGACTTTCCAAAATAAGCTAGCTTTAACCATGAAACAAATAAGCAAAACGGGAATACACGTCAAAGTTATTGTATCAAAAGCAGGCATTAGTCAGTAATCCTTACGCTCAAATAAGCAAAAAAAATGCATTTCAACCTTTTTTGTGTCCTTAAATCTCATTCACTTGCTATGTTGCTAATATTTCTTCACTTTCTATAAATGGTTTTTCAAGTGTTAAATTTAAGCAAGTTATGTGACATATACATCTGCCATTCTGCATTAATGATAAAAAAAAAATGAGCTAATTTACTCTTGCATTTGATGTGCTCATAATGTATGATTTCATCAAACAAAATCAAAGAAAACCAAACTATGTACTAAGTGAATTTTGTTCTACAGCAAGCAAACTAGAAAGGGCTTGACCAAGAAAAGATTCTATAGCAAGAGAATACTAATACCAGTAGAAAAACCGGAAAGGGTTTGATGAAGAAAAATCATGCAAAGCAGGAGAATATCAGCAAGAGCACTGACCTTGTTTATCCTCAATCACTACAAATCTCTCGACCTTTCTAGAGTGTAAAGCATCATAAACCTGAAGAAGGAAACAAGTGCATTCCAAAACTAGAAACATGTACAGTTGAATGATCCAAAAGAGCAAAGAAACAATGTTTACAAATGAATTTCAGACAAAAATCTATTATTGCATTAAATTATTGAAGTGAAAAGGCAGTTCGTTTATATCATCTCATTCAACTAAGAATGTGGAAAACGAT
This sequence comes from Fraxinus floribunda, assembly GCA_903798395.1. Classification (NCBI taxonomy): domain Eukaryota; kingdom Viridiplantae; phylum Streptophyta; class Magnoliopsida; order Lamiales; family Oleaceae; genus Fraxinus; species Fraxinus floribunda. The sequence continues at coordinate 4,045 of CAIGRS010156720.1, read as the reverse complement.
AAAATAAAAGTTCTAAAATCAAAAGGAAAATAAGTAATATACATTTGACTCGAAATGTTAGCCAACTATCCGCTTTTCATGTAGCACCAGCAACTGCATGCTTCTTCACCATAGTAGCATGTTTTTGACCAGCAAGGTGATGGTTGAACACTGTCTCACTGTTGCAAACCACATTACAGTAAACACATGCACGCACAGCATCAGCCGCTGCACCTCCTTCTAGAACTTTTCTTCGTTTTGTCTCCAAATCCTCCGTTCGCTGCGCTGCCCTTTTCTGTGTTTTTTGTCCACCGGTAGCTTTGTCTTTGTCCTGTTTCTCTTGTGGTCCAATTAATGGTGCAGATGCAGCAACAACTGTACTAGTTATTCTGTTTATTTTTTCCAAATTTTTCTTGTGCTTCTTTCCCAATTTATGTTGTTCGAGGACATCCTTACTGTTGCATTCAATCTTACAAACCTCACACCACGCAGATTGTACAACTTTCGTCTTCTTCAGGGTCCTTTTCCAATAATTATTTCTCTGAGACTGAACTTCTGGATTAGTCCAAAAGGTAGAATTGGTATTTGCAGGAACCAAATTTTGTGTATCACTGGAAGGTACCGTTACACCCTGCAGTGATGAAAGGAACTCATTATTTATTTTTGGGACAAGACGTGGTTGATACTCCCCCCACCCACCTGATAAAGGTATTGAATTATTATAAAATGGTATTAAAATGCAACAGCATACAAAGAGAGAAGAAATCTTGCTTGTGATTCCAACTATTGACAGTGAATAGACAATTCGATCAGCAATATTGGATATATCCAGAAAAAGAAATAGATTTTTGTGCACTCGTGATTCTCGTGTAGCTGAGGCAACTGTTGAAACTAAAAGAATAACTGTATTGTGCACTGATTTACATGGTATCTAACAGTTGCCATATTTCACTAATAGACTGATTTGCCATTGTAACCTAAAGTTCCATCATTAAAATTGCTAAAAATAGCTCCATTTATTCGATATATTCACGTTCTACAATTCCTTTCATTGGTTATGTGGTGTAATCAAACCTAGTTGTCAGTAAGCTCAAATCTGAAGAGAACGGAAAGAAGGATGACTTGTGAAAACCAACGGTAATTTCAAATACAATGGTGAAGCATTTGATCAGCAATGAGCAATTAATTGACAGATAAAATGGTTGAAAACGCTAACTTTGATTAAGAACTCCGTCCAAATATGAAAAAAATACAATATATATTATAAATTATCTGCAATCAAAATCTCTATCTTCAAAAAAAAATATTCCATATACATTATCTTCAAGAACTTAGGTGTTAATGTTCTAGAATGCTTAATTAAGTAAAAACCCCAGATCTGGAGACATTAAATGGCTCCAGAAGTGCAAATCCAGCAAAAAATTAACTACAGCAAACAACAAATCTCCAATTTCTTTATGCTCAAAGGAACAATATTTAGCAACAGGATAACTAACCAGTCGATGTACCTACGAGTCTACATTCACATACATATAACCAAACGCAAAGTTACACACACAGATCATACCGGTCTATATAACCTGAACAACATTAATCAAAATTCAGCAAAATTTAGGATCAATTCAACGCGTCAAAAAATCGATTGAAAATAATACTTGAGAACAAAAATCCACATACAGTTGTACCAAGACTTGTCCCGAGTTGCCAGATAGCTGCCACCCAATTCTGCACGGCGGCGGCATTCAGGTCCGGATAATAAGGCACGGCAGTGTCAGCAGCGACCACAGACTGTCGTGGGTCAAAGCTGTGTGCTTGCTGCGAGTATGTGACCGTTGGAGTCACAGGTGTGGGCACATATGGGGGGTCAACCCCAGGAGGGTACGGCTGAACCAATGTACTACTTGTATCTACGCCGGTGTAAACGGGTAGTTTCAGGGGATCAGAATTAGGGTTAGGATTTGTGGAATAACCTGGGTAGGCATGGGTGAAATACGGGTCCGAATTCGGGTTAGGGTTTATGGGAGGAGGGTGTTGCATTTCAGTCCAACTGCTGAAAACGAAAATTCGTATAGGTTGGAAGTGGTGTTTTGCGGATAGTTCTGTAATACACGTTTGCGGTAGCTTAAAGTTTGCTAAAATATTGAGATAGTACGTGATTTGAGCCACACTATTTTGAAAGAATGTATTATGAAATAGTAGATTGATGGAGAATGTGTGGTTGAAAAAGAAGGAAAAGTTATTGATATGATGGAAAATATTATTTTATTGCAAAATGTGTGGTTAAAAATGAGTAGAGGAATGATTTATTTTGGAAGAATGTATTATTGAATAGTAGATTGATGGAGATGTGTAGTTGAAAAAGAAGAAAAAGTTATTAATGTGATGAAAAATATTATTTTATTGAAGAATGTGTGGTTGAAAATTGAGTAAATTTAATCAACGATCACTGAACTTTCAAGTTGTTACCTCATTGAACTTTAACATGTTATCGAACATCCACTCATCTTTCCTTATGGTTACCCATCCACCATTCACTCTACTCCCGTCTCTTAAAATTGACAGAAAATTACACGTGGCTGACGGTTTTCTTACGTGGCAAACACCTCACGTTAAATTGCCAATGTGTAATTAAACCCACGACTCTTCACCAAATAAATCACGCTTCTCCCCCATTCTCACGACCTGAATTCCCAAATTGAAACCCTTAATTCCAAAATTGAAACCCTGAATTCCCAAATTGAAACCCCCAAATTCCCAAAACCCAAGCCGCATGCTCTCCCATTCTCACGACATCTCTGCTGTTGTTGTTGGCAGGTTAACCAGTGTGCCATGAAAAATCGAGGAGCGACTGCGGAGGTGGCAGGTAGGACGGCGGTGGAGTGTGCGGCATTCTCGATGGTGCCACAAGCCGACTATATTTGGCGCATTATTTTGATGTTTGGAGCCAGAGTGTTAAATGTTGATGGAAGATTGGAAGTAGATTGAGACTCTATGTACATAATTGAAGCCCCTTTTTGACACTGCCAATCTCATGACAACTCCAACTATGCCAACAACAAACACGTTCTTCCATGAAGCATGGAAGATTCAGTTGGAATTAGCACATGCAGGGGCAAGTGATGACCCTGTGATCAGCAACCTGACCAAGTTAATGCATGAGAACTTTGATAAATACTGGAGGAGTTGCTGCTTTGTCTTGGCAATGGCAGTAGTTGTGGCTTATGGATGAATCAGATGGAAAATCACTAGAGGAGGCATCGGGTGAAAATGAATTGGATGGTGATGAGATAACAGAGCAGACTGCTCCTTCCCATAGGACTGTTCCAGTTTAATAGTCTGGTTAAATTTGTAGTTTGAAATCCTTAAAATAATAAATTGTATTGCCAGTTCCATTTTGCTGGTGGGATAGAAGCAGAATGTCATACATTTCCTAATAGTTGGATTATGTATGTGTAGTTGGTTGTTGTAACTTGGCTGAATGATCTTTGTACATAAATGTGATGCACCAGATTGAGAAGCTTCAATGTAATGCACCAGCCAAGGTGCATCAGCACCAAGAATCATTGTGATGCACCAGCACCAAAATGTAGGTGCATCAGCAGATGCTAATGCACTAGAAGCTTATCAAGAATCAGGTGCATCAGATGGAACTCTAAGACTATGCTCTCATATTATATTAGAAGTACAAAAAAAAAATACAAACTAAAATCTGCTGCTACCAAACTCCATCATATGCAGTTAGTTCCAACATATTTGAACAGGTGCACAAGCATTATCTGTTAAAATCTGGAAGCCAGTACACAGCCAATTCAAATCTTTACCCACATAACTGTTGATCAAATAGACAATTCATTCATTCATTCATTCTCAAAATCATAAATATAAACTAGCAAACTGCAGGAATATAACCATTCATTCAAAATACATTCATCCATGATGGGTAGACGACATTTCCAACACATTCTAAAGATAGTTCACCGTAAAAAACTTTTAAGATCAGACCCTAAACTACAGCTATTTGGATGGACCATTGTTGTTAGATTGTGCATAACTCGTGACCCGAACA
>CAIGRS010156678.1:0-10974 GCA_903798395.1 Fraxinus floribunda | reverse complement strand
ATAAAAAACTAAAATACAAAAAAGAAAGTGAAGACAAAAATGCAGCACAACAAAATCTAGTGCACAATACTTCGACCGCCCTAATACTTCAACTGCCCCAAATGAAGAAAAAAAAAAAAAAAGAAAAAGAAAAAAGCAAATCAAACTCATTCTATATCTTTATTAATCTAAATTTAATCTTCAATAGTGTCCTCATATAGAATATTCAATCATTTATTATCAGAGGAATGCATAGCCACCTAGATTTAAATTTAGACCATATTTGGCTACTCTTTATAAACCAATTATAAACTATCAAATCATTTTTCCACATAATTTATGAAACTCACAAGGAATACTCACCTATTCAACACTCATTTTTATTTATTTATAATTAAAACTGTTTAAAACAACTTCCCAACATGCTTTTAGTGTCTTTATTTCCAGTGTACATTATTTTTCGAAAATGGGTAGTTATTCAAACTTAAATTCAGATTTTAATTTAAATTAAAGTCAATAATTAATTTTCATTATACATTTTATGGAATTCACAACTTTTTTTTACCATATATTTCATTAAAATTTGATTTTAATTTCCATCAAACAGAAAAATAATATCACATTGAATAATCTCATTTAAAAGTTTAAACTATCAATGAACATTGCCTACAAGCAAAAATAAGAGAATAATACATCCATGTGTATCTTTTTATCTAGACTATAGTGCAAAAATATTGGTTGACCTTTCGAAATAAGTTATCGGGTAGACACTTTTGTTAATATAAAGTGCTATACTAGGTATGGACAAAATGATCGGACCAAATCACAAAGCTTAGTTCGATTTGAATCATTTGATTCTACAGAAAAAAATGAAAAATCTTGATTCTTAGAATCGAGAACCATTTTGTTCTGATTTTGGTTCTAAAACTACGACTCAAAACCTAGAATCAAACTCAATTTTTATTATTTTTTATATCTTTTTCTATTTTTACGAAAAATATTTGTTAACCTTTTGGAATAAATTCTCGAGTAGACGCTTTTGCTAATAAAATGCTATACTAGGTATGGACAAAATGATGAGATCAAATCATAATGTTTGGTTTGAATTGATTCTACAAAAAAATTAAAAATTTTGGTTCTTAGAATCGAGAACCATTTCGTTCTGATTTTTGTTCTTTAACCAAGAATCGAAACTTAGAATCGAACTCAATTTTTATTATTTTTTTTTATATATTTTTCTGTTTTTACGAATTAGTGAATCATTAAAAAAATCCAACTTTAAAAATTACAAGTGTGAAATTGACAAAAAAATATCATTTACCATTATATTTTACCTTCTCTCACCTATCAAACAGAGCGGTCAAAACTTAGGTATAATTTCTAATTCATTTATCTCATTTTCAATTTTATCACATTAGCTTTTCTCTACTAACTTATGCATATAGTGATAAATTTTAATTTGCATTTATCGTTTGAAAATTTAAGTAATAGAATCAGAATCAAACAAAAACAAATCAGATCGAACTAGAACTGAATGGTTCGGTCTCTATCTGATTCCATATCTTCAAAAAAAGAAAAAAAAAATTGATTTCATTATATATATAAAAAAATCATTGTTTCATAATTCGATTGATTCTATTCTCTTGAAATCAAAATAAAATATATCTATGTCCGCCAATACGCTATACACTCTATTTAAAACAATTACTTATAATCAATGAGAAGAAAGTTGCAGAGGCATCATGCACGTAATATGAAACTAGGAAATAGTTAAAATATTCCTATTGCGTAATTAAAAAAACCCAATATTATCCACATACTAAGTGGACTGAGACCCAAGTGATCATACGTAAGAACCAACTATATGAAGAAATANCAAGTGATCATACGTAAGAACCAACTATATGAAGAAATATAAGTAAAGTAAATTTGATGAGCTTTTAGATCAGAGCTTGTTTGGTACAGTTTAAAATTTAATTAAAATTGAAAATATGATCGTTATTGGGTCTCACCCGTCTAATAAAAGTCGACAATAACGACTAATTTTATAATTTTAATATGATTTTAATCTCTACCGAACACACCCTGAGTATGATATCCTGCTAAGTGAATACATAGATTCAAGAGTGAGTTATGCATGTTGTTATCTATTATTGAAAATTGTGTACATGTTAAATATTTGCTTTAAAAAAAAAAAGGAAAATTGCAGACACGGTACCAAACATTTCACATTTTTACAGACTTTGTCCAAACCTTTGATTTGTAGCACCCACAATACAAACTTTTAAACAATTCGCATCGGAGTCCAAATTAACAGAAACCGTTTTGCCCTTTAAGAATTAGTCAATAATTGGTCAGATTTTTAATTTTTGATCAACTGACGGTCAAACTAAGGGTTTCCGTCAATTTGGACTTGGGGTGTGAATTGTTTAAAGGTTTGGTACCGTGGATGACACAAATCAAATGTTTGGAAAAAAATCTGCAATTGTGCATCAATACTTCCGTGAGTTGAACCTCTTATTTTAATTTAAAATAGAAATTGATTTATTATTTATATTGTATTTTTAACGAATTCGACGCGATACGCTCGTTAGCTTATGAAGTCGCATTACATAGTGGAAAATTACCTAAAATGAAGTTTTATACACAACTAAATATAAGTGGATGGTAGATTAATCTTAAACTCATTCACTAATTAATTAATAAACAAGAAAAACTCTTGCGATTTCAAGTTGCTACTGCCAGGATTTGCCAATACGTTTCATATAACATTATCCTTAGTTACGTGTATGATATATAGCAGAAAAAACTACGTAAATATGTAAGTAGAGAAAAAATAATTTTCTCTTTAAAAGTTTATAATTTTCATTAGATTAATAAATAGTCATAAAATAGGTGGAAGCATAGTAAGAGGATAAAAGAAAGTTTATTTCGTGCTGAGCAATGAAAGTTTTGATTAAAAAAAAAAAAACAAGAAGTAAGAAGCACAAATTCTTGGTTTTTTCCTTCTTTGACGCGAAAATTGATACGATCAAACTACATAAATTTGTACTAATAATTGGACTTGTTAAAACCCCATAGCTACTCAACTGTTCACTGTACTTCAGTACTTCTTATTGGTGTGTTTGAGCCACATTATTTTGGAAGAATGTATTCTGGAATAGTAAATTGATAGAGAATGTGTGGCTGAAAAATAAGGAAAAGTTATTGATGTGATAAAAAAATTATTTTATTGAAAAATGTATTGTTAAAAATGAGTAGAATAATGAGAATAAAAATTTTAATGTATACCAAACAAGGGCTATATCTGACTTCCCTGAGAGGCCATCAATATCTCTTAAAATTTTAACTGTGGGATAACATATTGAATTCCTTGTTTATTGTCGAATCTTCAAATTCAAATGTTGAGCTTAGATAAAATTAAGGGGAAAATTCATATATAAGAGATTAAGTATGACACATTTTAAAACTAAAAAACAATGTTTAAAATTTCAAAAATCAATTTTTTTTAAATTTTATTTATAAACTAATTAATTAAACATATATTTTATTAATTAAATATATTAATGTCACATCTCTATATAATTTAGTAACAAATTATAAATTAATTGGTTACAAATTATTTCTCGATCACAATAAGTCACAATTTATTCACCAATCACAAATTTATGAAATTAATAGGTTATTATTCATCAGTCACAAATCACAACTTTTACAAGTCACAACTAATTTTATGGTCACAAAATAACTAATTAATTAATCACAAATTAATTTTCGGTCACAGAGTATCAAAATTATTGATCACAAATTAATAAGTTTTTAGATAACACATTATTTATTGGTCACAATTTATTTATCTCATTTGTCACATATTATTTATTGGTCACACATTAACCAATTTTTGGTCACAAACAATCAAATCAGTTGTGACTACCACCTCACCACTCCTACCAGCCATATGGTTGTCGAAACTACCACCGTCGGACCACCACCACCACATCCCGACAGTAAAATCATCATCTTAAACACCGTAACCAGCATTGCCGCCGCTGCTACTACCACCCAACTACAACCGTCACACCACCACCACCACCACCATTCAAATATCACAAAAAAATCAAATTTAAAATTATTATAGTCACCGCCGACCATCACCAATACCGCCACCATCGCTGCATCCTATACACAACCATAGCAATCTCTACTACCATCTCACCATCACAGCTTACCAACAGTCACGACTGTCACCTCATCTATGTTCATCTCCACAACACCACCCCCATCAAAAATCCCCAAATCACCGTTTCCACCGCCACGACCTCAACAAATCCACATCATAATAATCTCCATATTGATCTCTTGAGTGTTATATGCCACCAAGAAGGCAACACTATAATCTCTGTCTCGTTGCAACACTAGTGAACTGTCGCTATAACACCTCGCACAGTGCTGCAAGTAGCTCAGAGTGGTGTCTCTGTTAGCGGCACTGCCTCCACCGCAGCAACATGCCTCTTTACACAAAGGTTCAAGTGGGAAGAGAAAGAGAAAGGCTGGGGGGAGAGAGATCTCTTCGCATATATCCGCCTTTAGTAGAGTCGTAGAGAGAGGTTGGGGGGGAGAGAGAATAGATAGGTATAGAGAGAAAGGAGAAAAGGCGAAATAATTAGGCTTTGGTTAGGATAGAAAATGATGGGTTGAATATGTAGAATAATTTAATTTTTATAATGTTATTATTAATATTTAAAATTTGATTTATATCTTATTTTTGAAAAGAAAATTTTTAAATCTGAAGTTTGAATTGAGCCAAAATTGCATGACTTAGATGTTATATTAAACATTATAATTCTAATTGTCTCTAATTAAAATGTTTGGATAGGAGCCTGCACAATTAAAGAAAGTTTTGGACCTCTCATTACTAAACACTTTCCCCACACAATATCATGCGAATTAAGATATTCCATGGTGGCTAAAAATTATCATAGAATGTCGTTAATCATGAACAAAATTTTTGGTGTACATTTTTTATACAATATTAGATTCAAGTTTTAACTTATTTTTCTTTTTTAATAGTGTATAATAGTATACATTTAATTGTAGCGATTTGCAATGCACTAATGAATGTTCAATTATTTGCCTTCTTTTGTTTGTCGTAAAAATTGTCCATGGATTTATTTATTCCATACTTGCGTAAAAAAAAAATAGCATGCTTCAATCCTATTAAAATGGTACGACAGAATTTATAGATTACGTAAATAATGGATAATTTCATTTGTGATAACTATATTTTCAATATAATTTTACTTCAATTTTGTTTAATCAGATACTATACGTTAACTTGATCTCAATCAGGTAAAGTCGTCTAATTATGTCACTTGGACTCACGAAAGTAGATAACGTAACAGTGAATAAATGATTCTCACTATTTATTTCAATATAGTACTTATTTCCTCAGCAATGAAAGATCATTGTCATGCCATCCATTAGCTTTAGTGCCATTGAACAAGGTTACCTTATTTCAAATCAAATTAAAATATAGTTACCCTAGCCCCTCGGGGCACATCCAAATTGGTAAAAGAAGGGTATTGTTGGGCTTGCAACGTCAGTATGGGGAGTTCGATTCCTGGNCTCCTTTGGTACAAGAAGTATAAGGGGTGCTCGAACCCTGGTCAATTTGGGTATAACCTGCGGTTTACCTCCGCCAGTTACTGAGGGGCGGTGGCTGGTGGTCCAGGAAATTAGTTTGGCTAAATTGGGATATCTGAGTACCAAAAAATATATAATTACCCTATAAAAATCATATTAAAGTGTGAATACTGATCGAACAAAATTGAAGTGCAGTTATCAAATTGATCCAAGGTAAAAATATAATTACTGCAATTGGAATTTACCCTAATAAACAATACATAATATAACATTCTCATGGTTCATGCTAATCCGAAATTTAAGTGCCCTTTGAGTCATCAAATTAGAAATATATTTGAAAATAATATTAATTACTTCTTAAATAAATTAATAAGGTTTACCTTTACACATTCATGACCTATATTTCGTCATCAAGCATAAAAAACAATCAATACTTGATAAATGGCCATAAATTTTTAATAATTTATAATTGTATCCCATCATCACAAACTTCTAATCCACTTTTAAGCATTATATATGTTGGAAGATTATCCATTAATATATCTGCACAATCATATATCATGATGTAATGAGATGCCATGTTCTTGTTGTTAAGCACGTCATATAAAAAATTGAATTAGCTCTACATCAGCTTGCCAAACAAATGTTAAGAGGATAAAAAAATAAAAATAAAACATAAGTATGACTGACATAACATCTACGATTGGATTTTTCACGTACATGCTAGATTCATTTCTTTTCCTAATTAAAGGCTTGACTTGTATAGATTTTCATAAATAAGTGACAAGAAACTTGAACTTCACACTCCTATCTACTATGATACTAGACTAAGGGTGTGTTTAAGTCATATTATTTTGGAAGAATTTATTCTGGAATAGTAGATTGATGGAGAATGTGTGGTTAAAAAAGAAGAAAATATTATTGATGTGATAAAAAATATTATTTTATTGAAGAAAGTATGGTTGAAAATGAGAATAAGAATGATGATGAAAATTTTAATGTGTACCAAACATGAGCTAAATTAATTTATTTATTTAAAAGATACATTCAACAAAACATAGAATTGAGTTTTAAAACAAGTATTTTTGTCCCTTCGGAGATATCCGAGAAAACGAGAAATATTTTTACTTATTGAAATTGAAAAATAAAAGTTATTTATTTTGAGTATAAGCCTAGGCGTCCATTTTAAAATAAGTAACTTTTTTTTTTTTAATTATATAATTTAAGCTTTCTCTTGCTATAAAACCCATGATCCCCTTTCTATCAGCAAAACAAGCCTTCAATTTAATCATCCAGATGATTCTATCTGAAACCTCAGAAATGAATAATTTCTTTTCTCCTCAAAATCCCACACTTTTTCCTGCTGATTTCGGCAACTCCCCAGCATTTCAGTTCAGCAGATTCGTACCAAACTTACAAAATTGTCATACATGTGATCCAGTGCATGAGTTCACCCCAAACTCCTCGTACATCAGCAGTAACTCTACCTCTGATGAAGCTGATGATAATCAGATCAGTATAATCGACGAGAGAAAGCAGCGGAGAATGATATCTAATAGAGAATCTGCTCGAAGATCAAGGATGAGGAAGCAAAGGCAAGTTGATGAGTTATGGTCCCAAGTTCTGCATCTTAGAACCGAGAATCAGAATCTCGTAGAGAAGTTGAATAGTGCGTCGGAGAGTCGTGATAAGGTTGTTGAAGAAAATGCACGGCTCAAGGAAGACGCTTCTGATCTTCGCCAAATGATGATTGATCTTCAAATTGGAGATTCTTATACTCTCTTTAGTGATTTTCTTGAAGAAATACCTTGCAACACAGCTCATCTCATGGCTGAATCTTCCATCCTGTCCTGATCTACTGCCACAAATCTTCTTCACTAAGCTTTTTTTTAGAGAGAGAACATTATCCATTTACTTTTTTCTTTGTGTTACTATGTTGAGTACTGCTTAAGCTTTCGGTTCAAGTCTTACTGCTACCTACTTATGAAAAATGTTCGTGTTAGGCCTGTGATGAACACGTGAATCCGACCTACACATGAATAGATGACAACAGCAATAAAATTGTTCATTTTCAATAGTTTAAACTTTTAAATAAGATTACTAATCAACATGGCGTATATTGAACACGCAAATGTTGAGAGAAAAGTGAAATTATAGAAAATGTACACCGTAACTTAGGTGTGGACTTTTGGAAAATAATATATTAAAACTATATATTTAAGTTCAATTAATTTGTAGCAACAATTCATAGGTTTCAAGTCTAATCGATTCTACATTTAATTTGTATTTGAATTGGTTCAATTTCATAATCAATTAGTCGTTACAAATTCATTGATGACTATTGTAACATTATTTGTGTTAAATACAAAATTAATTAAGAATGTGAAACATCCCTCATCCTAATACTATATAAGGAGGTGTTCTCCTCATTATTCTTCACGCCAAAAAAATTTGAGAGTTCTTTCTTCATTCTAATTTTCTCTCTTCTCTTTGTTTTAAGAGTTAGTTCTTTGTAACTTAGATAGTTTAGTTCTTTGTCCTAGCTTGGTGATAAAATTGTAAGCATTCTTAGTTTCCCTTAAATAATGACGATGTGCTAGTCAACTACTTTCAACTGTTGTATCCTAGGAGACAGAAAACATCAATCATCTTATACCATAGTGGGGAACGAATCTGTTTTAACGAAACTGTGTGCAGCATAGACCTCGGTTCCTTTCAATACCGCTGCTACCTCAACAATCATTTCTTCTAATTTTATTGTTACTTTGTTAATTGTAATGTTTCTTTCTGTTATTTTGTTTATACAATTCCAATTGTATTTCTAATTTCCTTTTTTTTTTTGTATTTTTATAATATCTTAAAGCAGATTTGACTCAAAGGACGAAGGAGGTGCTGAATTTTAAAGAAATATTATTGTGAAAATATTATTCTCCACATAATTTATAAAATCTTGGAAATTGGAAGTTACGATATGGAGAAGTTCTGTCTAGGAGATTGGTTTTTAAGTGGGATCATTTGTGACCTTTCCAGCCAACTTGGGAACTGAATATTTTTCAAAAGAGGCTAGACTTGTTGAGGCTGGGTTTAGATCCCTTTAGTCTTCTTTGAAAATTATTTGTAGAGTGATATTCTATTATCAAGAAAAAATAGCTTGCTTGAAAATTAGAATACTTTCGATATTGAGAAAATAATATGATGTAACGGAAGATTATAGGAAAGACAACAATCCACCCAAAAAGACTTTCAATGAAGAGAAATTCAAGAAAACTTTATTCAATTCAATAATCTGCTGCCTCAAAGGGCTTACAATGCTTTAAATACTAAAACCCTAGCAAAATCGAAAAAAATAATAATATAAAATAAAACGATATTTCTCCATAAATGGAAAAACTCGATATAACAACTTAAATATAAACTCCTAACATTCAGGATCGTCCTCCAACAAACGGAATTCGAATCCAAGATTTATTGAGTGAGATATTGCCAAAATAAAAATTAGCATAAACGGCAAAAACGCTTAATCATTAGCTCGTTTCCAATCGAATTAGGCTAGTAATTCGCCAAAAAGGGACAAACTCGAAGTTATCATGAAATAATTTTTTCCCTTTGCGATCCCACTTCATCATGTACTCTAACTCATGCTGTTCATCATAATATAATTTTCAACGATGTTTTTTTTTTTAAAAAAAAAACATATTTCTCAAGTGAAAAATTGGCCTATTTTCGTAATTTTGAAAACAGCATAATTTTAAAGTTTTGAAAAAAAAAAATCACAATTTTGAAACTAACGCAGCTTACTTGATATTTTAGAAATGGTAACCAGAATCAACTAACATGGATGTGACCCAGATTGTGGCTATTGAAAATCAAGCTATGGGTTCTGCTATGACTCAAGGGCCAAATTTTGTTGTGACTAAATTGTCAACTCATGTTATGGGCCAGACTAGGGCTGACTATACCGTAATTGCTCTGGTCAATCATGGGGAAAAATCGAAATAATTCAATTGTTTGAATTTCAAGATGTGGTAGCAAAAAAAATTGTCTTGTTTGGCCACCTTGAATCTTGCGAGATTCTTGATTGAGACTGCCCTAAAATTCAATGAGGGCGAGGGAGATGTCCAAGCAATAAGAGTACTTGATACTTGGAACCATTCGATTTTTTTGTGCCGAAATTATATCATGAATAGCTTGGCAGATTCATTATACAACGTGTATAGTACGATGAAAACTGTTAAGGGATTTGTTAAACCAAAAATATAAGGTTGAGGATGCCGGGGCTAAGAAATTTATTGTTGATCGATTTTTGGATTATAAAATAGTGGACTCCAAAAATATAATCAGTTAAGTACAAGAACTCCAAATGATTCTTCATTAGATTAATGCTAAAGGGATGAATTTAAAGGAAAACTTCCATGTGGCTCCAATTATTGAAAAGCTGCATCCGGAGTAAAAAATTTCAAAAATTACTTAAAGCACAAGAGAAAGAAAATGAACATTGAAGAACTGAAAGTTAGACCTCGAGTCGAAGAAGATAATCGAAGTTCAGAAAAGAAGAGGCTCAATCCAATGTTGTGGAACATGATAAAAGTTCTAAGACTTATAAAATCAAGTCTGGGCCATCTGATGTCAAAGGGACTAAGCTGGGATTAAAATGTCCCATTTCAAAGAAGAAGTTTTAAGGAAAATTCTTCAATTATGACAAAGCAGGCTATAAGATTTCGAAATACACATTGTCGAATAACAATAAGAAAGAAGCTAATGTGGTTAACTACGAGCATATGACGTGTCAGAGATGAATCTTGGAGCTATCATTTTTGAAATGAATATGGTGGGTTCAAACCCACAAGAGTGGTGGATTGACACTGTAGCTACGAGACATTTGTGCTCTGATAAAGAGATGTTTACTGCGTTTGAAAAAATTGAGAATGAAGAAAAGTGTTCATGAGAAATTTAGCAACTTCTGAAACCAATGGTAGATGAAAGATGGTTCTAAAGATGACTTATGGGAAAGATTTGACTTTCAACAATGTACTCTAAGTACCGAAAGTTCGTAAAAACATAATGTTCGGTTTGCTTTTGAATATGCATGATTTTTGTATTGTGTTTGAGTCAGACAGAGTGGAGTGTTTGTCGAAAATGGTTATACTTCCAATAGTATGATTAAATTGAATGTAATGGTTATAAAGCTAAAAATTAATAAAATTAAGTTTTCTGCTTACTTGCTTGAGTTGTCCAGTTTGTGGCATGGTAGGTTATGACATGTTAACTATGATACTTAACGTAAATTAGTTAACTTGAATTGCATACCTGCGTTCCATATTGATTCGAAACATAAGTGTGAAACTTGTGTTG
>CAIGRS010156675.1:1841-21534 GCA_903798395.1 Fraxinus floribunda | reverse complement strand
AGAGTAGTCGTCGGAGCAGTGGTTGTGGTGATGGAGATAGAGGTGGGGCGGGGTGTGTTAATTATATTATATTACAATTAAATATTTAATTTAATCTAATAATTGTGCAATATAATTAATTAATTCATGAAAAACCTGATTTTCGCAATTCTAAACTTTGGGGCTTTATTTTTTATTTTGGGATAGATAAAGTCCGATTTGTGGATTTTTCCCAAAAATAAATTGTGTTATGCTTGATCCATTATTCATCTCGAAATGTATCCAAGCCATCCCGGACCTAGCGAGGATGAGTCGAGTCCACGAGCCCATTAGCTACTCGACCCGTTTGTTACCTTACTGATATGATAAAATGGCTTGACATGATAAACCTTTTTTTCACTAATTTATTTTCTAATTAGGAAAATGTGTGTCAAATCACTTTTTCCCCCCCTTTACGATGAATGCGGGAAAAAAAAAAAAGAAATTTGCTACACGTACATCGAGGTTGACACGCCCGCTCACAAGAGGGGGGGCCAGGATTATTTTATTGTCCATGGGCCCCCCCTCTTGTGAGGGGAGTGTACACCAGAGTGTACATTTAACATT
Source organism: Fraxinus floribunda (assembly GCA_903798395.1). NCBI lineage: Eukaryota > Viridiplantae > Streptophyta > Magnoliopsida > Lamiales > Oleaceae > Fraxinus > Fraxinus floribunda. The sequence continues at coordinate 20,949 of CAIGRS010156675.1, read as the reverse complement.
TCTCAAAAAAGAATGCTTCAAACGGAACGGATCAATGGACGAATTTTGGGGTGAACTTCAAAAAAATCACACTTCGTCAAAGCCATTAAACCAATGATATCATCAATGAATTGCATTTGTACCATCAATAATAATCTTTAAACAAAATGGAGAAAATTACATCAAGCTCCTATTTGGTAAAGATTAAAATCAGATTTTTTTCGTAAATTTTAATAGGAATTGATAAAATGCGTGGTTAAAAATGGTGGAGTTTATGAAATATGTTGTTAAAACTAATTATTGACTTTGACTCGTACCAAATAGGACCAATAATTAAAGCATAACTTCCAACTGCATTCGTGTACCAACAGGAGTTTCCTTCTTATTATACCATTTCTGCTAATCATGATAACATTTTCGATAACTTAATGGGATGCAGCGTCTAAAAAAATAGTTTAGTCAATAACATTAAAAAAAAAAAAAATGCGAAACAACTTTATAAGTCGGGGATGTAATAGAGGCAACACAATTAATAGGAAAACTATTTCATGATTCAATTATATGTGCTTCAACATTAAATTACAGGTATGTAATAAAGGCAACACAATTAATAGGAAAACTATTTCATGATTCAATTAATATGTGCTTAAACATTAAATTACAGGTTCAATTATAACAATATGTAATAGAACATATGATATGCTAACACCTAAACTAATGTTCAATATCACTGGTATTAGATGATAAGTGTATTTTGTATACTTATCTGGACTGTTAAATGAGGTTAATTGTTATTAATTTTGATTACTTAATTAAGTTTATATTTTGTTTGTTAGGTGCAACTTGATACGAAAGGGTGGAATTGGAAGAAACGAGCGAAAACAAAAGAAATTTAAAGTTTGTGGACTAAAGTGCAAACTTTTAAAACTTGCTTCGGGCTGCATATCAATGATGGGAGAGTGCTAGGATGTTAATTGAATGCAATTAGTAGTCAAATGAGTAAAGCATTGAAGTATGAGTAAATTATTTAATTTTTAAACGCACAAGTTGTGCTCCAAATTTTTAGTTGGAGTTTGAGATTCATTTTTTACATAGCAAACATTCGAATTCGAAAAATACTATTTCTACAATAATTGAGCCCCTTAAGTTATATTTCAATGCACTTTGAGTTGCCTTAATCGAATATCTATAGAAAAAGTTATGCCAAAAATATTAACGACTGCATAGAGACAACCATGCGTGACGCGATGGCAACTTTCTTTATTTGAGCAACTCTTCTAGTATTTAATTTCATCTCATATAATACAAGATATGGCCAGCCATTGGAGGGACTTCCTTTAGCCCATTAATATGCATTCATATAATCAAATTCATCAAGAAGATGAAGCAAATTGCTATATTTTAATAAGAGAAGATCAAACCTTTGCACGACTTGAGGGCCAATTACATAAAAAAATTGAAGAATTCAACCTTGGATTTAAGATCAACATCTTTTACATTATTTCATAATTCGGGTGATATTTTTCTATTATTCTTCTTATAATTTATACGAAATCATGTTGGACTAGATCTGTAATTGTATTGGATGAAGATAAACTCTATTGTTTATTTATTTTAATTTAATATTAGTAGTTTAGTAATTTTTTGCTCTTCTTGATTAATTTTGCATTCTCATTGTATTATTTAATTGTTTGAAAAAAAAATTAGATAATTAGTTGCTGTTATAATATAGAGAGACACGCAATAAGTTTAAAATGCGGTAAGATTAACATACGGGCAATAGATGTTAGAAAAAATAATATTGCGTGTGCAATCATATAGATAATTTGAAATTTAACGCCCTCTAATCATTCGAATTACTACTAGGAATAGATTCGAGTTGCGATCAGAATAGACTTATCCCATGTTTGATGGCCATCATTTTTAGAATATGGAGTTTTGAATTGTGATTTTTTGGAGAATATGTTAAAAAGTAGGATTTTTTTTTGAATTTAAACGCAAAATATTTTATTATATAAATATGATTGAAAATGAGTGTAAGAATTAAAGAGTTTTGAAATAATAATTGTCAAACACGGGCTAAATTTATCTTGGAAAAGAAAGTTAAATATTTTAAATTTATCAATTATCTAGAACATATGAACAAGATTAGAGTACAAATTGAGAATTGGAATAGATAGCAATATCCGGATTCGAAATCCAATACATTCATCCATAATTAGATACAATCCATACTTTAGCAATCATTTTAGAATAATTTAGCATAACAACAACATCAAAATCTCTTTTGTGCGGCAAATTTCGAATTTCATATAAGACTAATACACTTGGTCTATAATTCCACGGTTTGCTTCAGGGATGAAGCTACATAGATGCCAGTGTAGGCACCGGCCTGCACTGGACTTTGGGCTTGGCCCTAGGAAGCTCCACTGTGCCTGCACTGGACCAAGAAGAGAAGAAGAAAATGGAAGAAAATGCTAATTTTCAGGAAACTCCAGTGTGTTTGCACTTATTTTGATAATAATGGAATAAAGAAAGGTGTTTGGAGTAAGGAAGAAGATGAAAAGTTGAGGACTTATGTTCTGAGATACGACCACTGGAATTGGCGATTGTTGTCCAAATATGTTGTCTGTTTTCCTTTGTTCCTGCTAACAATGGAGAATTGGTAGATTCAATTCTTCCAATTTGGAAAAGGGAAACCTTAATTTGTGTTAAGATTTGGGGTTCTATCTTAAAAGGTCAATCCTATTTAGAGGAATAGTTCAAATCTTTATAAGTTGATCTATATTTTCATCTTTATTCGATTCCATCTTAAAAGATCAACCTTATTAAGAAGAGCAGTCCAAATATTTATAAATTAGTCTATGTTTTCAATTTTATTCCTTAACATATCCCCGCAAGATTGTGCTCGTTTGAACAAACCAATCTTAAAATTCGCGTGCTCAATTTTTTTGAGTCTTAGTCAGATCGAATTGCTCGTTGGAGATTAACGGACTCTGATACCATGTTCATATTTGAGGTTCTATCTTAAAATGCCAACATTATTTAGAGAAGTAGTCCAAATCTTAATAAATTGGTTTATGTTTTCATATTTATTCGATGTGAGATAAGATTTGGACTACTCCTCTTAATAAGGTTAACCTTTTAAGATAGAACCTCAAATATGAACATGGTATCAGAGCCCGTTAAACTCTTACGTTCATATTTATTCGATGTGAAATTTTATCCCTTAACAATTTCCTTCCACTTATTCCTTTAACTTCACTGCTACTTTTAAGTTTTAAACAGCATATTCAACTGTTTAATTCATTTAACCCTACATCTATCTATCTATCTATCTATCTTTCTAACTATAAATATATCTATCCATGTGGTTATAGGGAAGGTTTGATATTCTATGTAATTAAGAGAGAGTGCTGACAGTTTAATATGCAAATATAGGTGCATGTTTAACAAGATGTGAGAAGAATTGCATATTACGATTGATGAATTACTTGAAACCAGGTCTTAGGGGAAATTTCACCAAAGAGGAGGATGATTTTATCATGGAACTATACAACTAATTGGGGAATAAGTGAGAACTACCGCTCACGGTAAATAAATTTAAATTTCTGCAAAACGATTATAAGGGGCGGGAATTACTTGCCTAATTGGGTAAACGGGACGAGGGCCGTTGCCTTAAAATAGGTATGGGCTATGGAGTACGGAAAACATGAATTATTTCTCTCCAGGACTTTACATTAATCACGTGAAGCTCTTTTCTTTCATAAACTAATTTTGGCCAAAAAAATAATTGTAGCCGATACCTAAAATTGTGCATGCACTAGACAAAATTTCGTTCCTTGGCTTTGTATAATTTTGAGTTTTACAGATAAATAACTCCACATATTAAATGGCAACTAATGTTGGATCGATATCAAGTATGTCCTTATGAAACGGTGATATCTAATGAATTTTTAACTAAATTTACGTTGCATTTATAAATAAAATGGATAAACTATAACATGTGATGTGCTCCAGTGTCAAATCATATCAATTCTAAAATTAGTGGCATTTCATTGAATAAATATACCACCTTCCATTTAATTTTCGCATAAAAATTTAATTCCAAATATTGATTTTACTCATTTCCTTCCCCCATGAAAATTCTACTTGTATAATTTTCGAACCTTTGAGTCTTCCTAGTTCCTAGCATAGTTAAATTTCTATGTAAGTATTACACAATTTATTTTTCACCTAATTAAAATTATTGAATTTTTTATCTTGAAAAGAAAGACTCCATATCCCTTGAATTTTTGAGTAACATAAATAGCGACAACAAAAGCTAATGCACACACCTGTAATTATTAGAGGGATTACATGTTATAAAAGATAATTTTTAAATTGTGTTGAAAAAGGTACGGATAAGGAATTGCATATCGTTTTGTCATAAAAATGGTTTTTTTTTTTTTTGCACGTGAATTGGGTAACTCTTCTCAATAAAATCAAATTCCAAAGTTGGTAGTGCATTTGTGCTTATAAGTGGGTCCCGCCTGCTTATAAAAACTTTTAATAATCAAACATGTTTGAAGTTGAACTTTAAAAAAGTTCAAAGTTTATTTGACAAAAAAAAAATTGATAAAAGTTTTTAACAAATTCTGATGAAATTAATGTGTAGTTAAAAAATTGATAAAAGTTGTAAATTTCATGAAATATGTCATTAAAATTGAAATTTGACAATTTTAAATAAAATTTATATCAAACCTTGCACTCTTTTTTTTTTTAAACAAAACAATTATTTGTTTAATAATTAGATTTCCGACAACGAGTGTAAACCTGAATTCATTTCAAAACTCTACTTTTTATTACTTAATCTTTTCTTAAGCAGACCTATACGTACTCTGTGCGTATGCACAGATCAACCGCAATAGCATAGTCCAAAAAATCTAATAATATTTAACCTAGTGAAAGATTTAAACTTAGGGTCGGTTGGTGGAAAATTGGTGAAAAGAAAATGTTTTACAGAGAATTGATTTGTCTAGAAATTATTTTATTGGGAATTGTAATTAATTGTGTTTGATTGGTATAATTTTTCATGAAAAATGTTGAAAGTTTGGTGTCAGTTTGACTTCATTTTTTTATGAAAATTTTCCATTAAAGTGATATTTTTTTCTACCATTGGATCTAGAATTTATTCCAATTGCCAAAAAAAATTGAAAAAAAAATTACCATATCGAATACTATTCATTTGACTTTGTTTTGCATGAAAATTGTCAATAAAAGTGATAATTTTTTTTTACCATTGTATCTAGAATTTTTTCTAATTGTAAATAAAAAAAATTTAGGAAAATTTTCTCCATCCAAAATATCAGGAATTTATTTTCCTCAAAAAGGTGGAAAAAAAATTTCGAGAAAATTTTTGCGTATCAAACACTACAAAAGTTGGAAATTTATGGAAAATGTTGTGTATCAAATGGAGCCTTAGATTGAACTTGTATCCTTTCTAATTTAAGGAAGTTGTTAACATTTTTAGGGGACGAAACCTATGTCCCAAACAAAATAATCTTGAAATGATATAGAACAAGGATACTTCCATCACGCTTGAACCAATTGGATTATAGGGTATTTCTTTGTCCGGTCTCTTTTGAGTATTAAGAGAGGGTTTTACACTTGTCAATCGTAAATACATGCATGCATATACATATATACACAACCAAACGAATCATGTCCCTCAATTGTCAACTTACATTAATTCTTTAAAACCAAATCTGTTTTCAAAAAACATTTTGCTGAACGTTCCAAATGTGATATTGCAAAGTTATAGTTTGGGGGTGGGAAAGCTTTAGACGTGAGACTCCAATATAAAAAGGGGGTTGGATTTGGGAAATAACAAATGGAATAGTGATATGGCAAAGTTATAGTTAGGGTGTGTTAGATCCACATTATTTTATAAGAATGCATTTTGGAATAGTAGATTGATGGATGATGTGTGGTTGAAAAAAAAGGAAAATTTATTGATGTAATGTAAAATATTATTTTATTGAAGAATGTGTGGCAGAAAATGAGCAGAAGAATGAGAATGAAAAAAATAATGTGTACCAAACAGGGGCTTAGAGAGTTTAAACTTGCATTACTTTCAAATGACACTAGATGTGAGCTTTTATAAAAAAAATAAAATAATAATAAAAGAATGAGAGTATGAAGAGACATGTGGCCTCATCCATGCTGCTGATGCCTCTTATCTTTGACATCAATCAATTAATCATAAGCATTAAATGCTAATACCTCTTTAGCATCCATAATGCCTAGCTTGCGGCTTTCGACTTGACCTAATGTGTTGGCAATGATGGCGGCAACAGTGAATTGTCACATCAATCACTTATCAAAAGGTTGTCCAGGAAATCTTGTGCTGAGCTTCTTTTGTGACCTCTCATCTACTCGCTGTCCGACTCTAATGGGTCAATACCATTCAATGGAGTCAGTAAGCATATTGGCTCGGCCACCAAAAGGGGTTCGGCCAAATTAGCCCCATAATATGGTGTGTGGACCCTAGACTTGCTTGCAACATAGGATATTTGGGGTTTTGCGAAGCAAGGCGTAAGAATAGTCCTGGAGTCTATGTTTAATTATTCACATGATGCGCGGACTTTGCGTTTTTGTAAAGAAAAAGAAAAAGGTGAGTGTAATAATAGTCCTTGAAGTCGATGTATGATTATTCATATAATGCGTAGACTTTTAAGTTGAGGGTGTAACGTTATGCGACTTGTATATGCAAATATAATCAACCGTTAGGCTGAATGAAGAGAAAGTGAGACCCTTGCTAAAGAGTATGAGCATGTCGAAGTGACTAAAGCCTGTGATAAAGCTGAAAGAAGTGAAGTCAAGACCCTTGCTAAAGAGGGCTAGCTCATCGAGACGATTGAAGCCTGTGATAAGGTTGAAAAAGGTTAAGGCGATGCCCTTGTTAGATCTAACAAGCCTGTCGAGTGACTGAAGTCTATGATAAGGCTGAAAAAGGCGAAAGCCACTTGCTAGAGAGGACGAGTCTGTCAAGGCAACTGAAGCCCGTGATAAAGTTGAAAGAGACGAAGGCGAGGCCCTTGCTAAAGAGGGCGAGCCAGTCGAGGTGACTGAAGCCTGTCATAAGGTTGAAGGCCTTTGCTAAAGAGGGCGAGCCTGTCGAGGTGTTCGAAGCCTGTGATTAGGTTGAATGAGGCGAAGGCGATGCCTTTGTTAAAGAGGGCGAGCTTGTCTAAAAGATTGAAGCCTATGCTAAGATTGAAAAAGGCGAAGGTGAGGCCCTTGCTAAAAAGGGTGAGCCTTGTCGAGGTGGCTAAAGCTTGTGATAAGATTGAAAAAGGTGAAAGTAAGGCCATTGGTAAAGAGGGCGAGCTTGTCGAGGCAACTGAAGCCTATGATAAGGTTGAATGAGGCGAAGGCGAGGCCTTTGCTGAAGAGGGCAAACTTTTCGAGGCGACTAAAGCTTGTGATAAGGCTTAATAAGGCGAAAACGAGACCTTTTCTAAAGAGGGCGAGCCAGTCGAAGTGATCAAAGCCTGTGATAAGGCTGAAAGAGGCGAATCCGAGGCTACTGAAGCCTGTTGGGGCACATGTTATAATGATTTGAAATTATCGCCTATTTCCTAGTACCCATATTGATTGCGCATTTACTGCACTTGTCGTACCTTCTAACAAATTGAATGGCATCCTTTTTGAGCATCGGCCAATAATATTCTTGCCTTAACACTTTTCACGAAAGCGTCGGACCCCCTCGTGATTGCTTTATGAGTTTCATGAACCTCGTGTGAAATATAATTGGCATATTTCCCTCCACTGCATCTTAGGAAGGGTGATGAGAAATCTCTGTTGAGCTTGTGAGCTTCTTCCTTATCTTCTGTTAATGTGTGATTATTAAGAAAAGCGATGATTGGTTGCATCCAAGGCGGAGTGCCTTCAATTCACATTACTACCTCCCCCTTGGAGATAGAAGATCTGACGAGGTGTTCAATTGGCAATCTTTTGACAGATTTGAATCCTTGCTACTGGCTAGTTTCGATAAAGCATCGACATGAAAGTTCTCAACTCATAGTATTTGGGTCTATTCAAACTTCTTAAAGGATGGGAGCAAGTTCATAACCTCTTTTAGGTATACTTCCATGCTCTTATCTTTTGCAGTGAAGTTGCCATTGACTTGACTCACCACCAACTGTGAATCTCTGTTAACTATCTCCTTACTTGAATTTCCTTAGATAACCTCAGGCTTGCTAGCAGCGCCTTGTATTCAACTGCATTGTTGGAGGTCTTGAAACCAAATCATACCGTACAGTTGAGCTTGTGCCCCTCCGTGCTTACTAGTACCACTCACGATCCCCAACTTGTCTCACTCGGAAATCCATCAACAAACAACTTCCAGGCTATGGTCTATCGGTTCCATTATCATGTCGATATCCGAGGGGCCTTGGTGAATTCTTTTATGAAATCATCAGTGCATGTCCCTTCACAAGAGTTTCATAGCTTATACACAATGTCGAACTATCTTAGTTCTATGACCTAGTTCATCAGCTTCCCTGAGGCATCAGGTTTCTGAAGCACTTGCTTAAGTGGGAAGTTGGTCAGCACATGTATGTTGTGAGCCAAGAAATAGTGCCTCAACTTCCTATATACAATTGTTAAGAAAGAGCGAGCTTCTCCATTTCAATGTAGCATCTCTGCTCATAAGAGGGTCTTGCTTACGTAATAAATAGATATTTGTGTACCACCTTCTTCCCTTACCGGCACTAAGCTCACGACCTCTGCAGACACGACTAGATACAACATTAATGCCTATCTTTCTTTAGATTTTGAGAGGAGTGGGGCTTGTCTAAAGTGCTTCTTCAGTCCCTGGAAAGCCACTTCGCATTCCTCGCTCCATTGGAACGTCTTTCCTTCCTTAAGAATCTTGAAGAATGGGAGGCAACTATCTGTTGCCTTTGAGATGAACCGACTTAAGGCTATAAGATGACCTGTTAGCTTTTGCACTTTCTTGGGCTTTTAGAGATATCTCATGTCTAATAAAACCTTGACTTTCTCTGAGGTTCGCCTCTATGCCTCATCGATTGACCATATAGCCTAAAAACTTTCCAAAGGCTATGCCAGAAGCATACTTCAGTGGGTTCAGCCTCATTCTATACTTCCTCAAAACTTTGAACGCAGCCTCAAAGTATTCAACGTGGTTTGTGGCTTTGAGACTTTTTGCCAGCATGTCGTCTACATAAACTTCCATCGTCTTACCAATAAGGTCGGCAAACATTCTGTTAATGAGTCTTTGATAGGTAGCCAAGTATTCAAACCAAAGGGCATGACTTTGTAACAATAAAGCCCCCTATTTGTGATGAATGAAGTGTTTACCTCGTCAAACAAGTGCATGTATCCATAAAGCTCAATAGCTCATGTCCTGCTGCGAAATCCATAAGTTGGTCGATCCTTGGAAATGGAAAATTATCTTTAGGACACGCTTGATTAAGGTTGGAGAAGTTTCTCTACTTGCCACTATGCTTCTTTACCTGAACTGGATAAGACATCCATTTCAGACCCATTGGATATCAATTTTTGCACATCTTCCTTTAAGGTTTCGTTATCTTTCAAGGTTCAAAACCCTTATTTTCTGCCTATAAGAGTGAATTGAGGGTCAACATTGAGGTGGTGACAGCTAGCCTTGGGGTCAATGCCCACCTTGTCTTCATACTTCTATGCGAATATATCCAGGTTCTTGAGCAGGAAGTTCTTAAGCTTTTATTTGTCCTCTAAATTCAGCTTCTTTCTTACTTGGAGTATCTTTTGGGATCCTGCGGGTCTACGGAGAAAAAATCTAATTTCTAAACTGGGGTTACCTGGGAGTTCGACTCTATAATTCGAGGATCCAGTCCTGCATACGTAATCCCTTCTTTAGGGATAACCCCTTCTGCAGGGGCATCTACCGTCTCAACATCCTCACTTGTTCAAGGGTCGGACCTTCTACAAGTGCGTCAGCGTTTCGGTGTCTGTCAAAACCACGTTTGTGCTTCGAAGTTCAGACTTTTGTAAGGAGTTGAGGTAGCATTCTCTTGATCCCATTTGATCACCTTGGACACGATGATGCCTCGATTAGTGGGAAATCTTATGTATAAATTATGGATAGATGTAACTACCTGGAGTTCTTTCAATGCTGGTGATCCCAACATACCATGATAGCAAACATGTGGTCCATAACGAGAAATTCCATAAAATGATTAACCGTTTAGGGGGCGCTCCCATCTCTACAGCTAACGTGATTCTTTCCAAATGGACAATGCTGTCGCCAGTAAAACCATACAAATGGTAGTCATGGGAGTGAGTTCATGATCCATCAACATTTTGTCATAAGTGGCTCCTTATCGGAGCTCCCATTATCTACCAACATGCTTTCAAGCCATTTTTTGGTTCTAAAGAGAACCGAACCGAACCGAACCAAAATTTTCAGGTATTTAATAAATGGAACCGTCGGGTCCAAATATAATTATGGAACCGTTCGGGTTCAGTTCGATTTGGTTCAGTTCAATTCTGTACCATAATTATTTTTTTTACCATTTACAGCAACACTACATAAATACAACTAATAACATGTTCATTCGTAGCTTCAATGGGCAGTTGGAGATGGAAAGTTGGACTCGACAGTCGACGGCTTCGACATGTAGATGTAGGTTTTCAATTTATCAAATGATTTGAGGTTAGTAGATCTGTACTTATCAAATGAAAGTATGAAATTGAAAATGGAAGGATAAAAACTTAAAAAGACCTAAATCTTGAGCTAACAATGAATTTAATAATTGGGCCAAAAAATTAAAACAAAAAATTGAATTTAGAAATTTGGTTAGGTTGGGTTAGGCTAACTAGGCATGGACTTGGCTTGAGAGTTAGAGCATTAATCACTAAATTAGTTAATTTGCTAATTTGTTTAGAAAAAATTAAAATAATTTAATATAAAAAATTAAAAAAATTATTCAGATTTGGTTCTTACCGAGAACCGAACCAAACTCATCGGTTCTCGATTCAAATACCCGTTCGGGTATTAACTTATGAATAACCGCTCAGTTCGGTTTAGTTCAATTTCGGTTCGGTTCGGTTCTGTTCGAGAGTTTTGTCCAACCCTACTACTGGCGGAGTGTTACCATTCCTATAAGGGGTGCTATTGACCAAGTAGCTTTTCATGGGAAGATCATTAGCCTTTCTGGCATAATTTCTTTGTACGTTTCTTGACTTTCCTCCAACATGTGGGCCCCCAATTATTGTATCAATTTCTCTAATGGGGACGTTTTAAGTATCTGTAGTGGGTTCTCTTTTTTTGTCTTGGCTACTCCTAGGCCCATTTCTATCCTTATTACGTCTCTGCCTAAGCGATTTATCCCTATGATGTCACCTTGCCTCATGATGCCAAGGCTTTTGATCATGCTTAGATAGAGGTGCGTTATGTTGGGGCATGACATGTATTCTTCCTTCTAGTGTATGAGTTTGTTCACTCTTTGTGATGTGGCCAAACATGCAGTTATTCATGCCGTGAATGTAGGTTCTATGATAAGTACAATATGGCCTATTTTTAGGCTCGTTGCTCCTTTTTTTGCCGCTCAGCCTATTTCGCGGTCTTTGTGCATCTAGTCCAACCTCTTCATATGCCAAAGACGGTATTGTGTTTAAGATGACATTTGCTAATGCTTGGCCTGAAGCTGAGGCGATTGTGTGCCTTGCTTGGGTCCATTGTTAGTTTACAAGTGGAAAATAGGGCTTCGCCTTTGCGTCTAAAGCGGTGGAAGTTCCATCGATGTTCGATTGCGATGGCCAATCATTTTTTCATTAACAATCTCGTTTCACATTATTTCTACTAAAGCATCGCAAGAGGTGGGATTTTTATACGCATCTCTCCAGGAGAGGGTGTTCATATTGAGGCCTCCCCTTAATGCTGAAAGGGCTTCCCAATCAGTAACTTGCTCACAATAAGTTATTTCATCTGTAATCTAGGCTAGGTGGCTCTTTAAAGTTTCACCCACTTGTCGTCTTATATCGTGAAACCTTTGGATAGGGACCTTTCCTTCTTTACTTGACAAATATTGATTCAATAAGGTCTTCTTGAGATCCGGCCAACTTCTAATACTCCCAATCCGTATGCGCATATACTAAATTTTTGCAGCCCCGGTCAATGTGAGGTGGAAAGCTATGCATTACAATGTGGCGAAATTGTTAAGGTGCTTCGTCGAATCACCATTTTCTTCATATTTGGGGATTTTTGGTGGCATAAAGCGATTAGGAACATGGGCATTCCTCAACTTTTGTCATCGTCATTCAATTCAAAAGATCTGCATGAACCATCTGAATTCTCTCTTCAGCTTGGTAGCGAGGCGGTTGTGAAGTTCTAGCTCGGTTTCTCAAGTTTGTTGTGTCCGTTCTTTCTCGTCTATTCCTAGACAAAAGGATCCCCTGAGGTTCATGGCATTGCCCGTGTTCTCGCTACCTCCGTATGTGGGGTGACTGTTGGGGCTTATTCCTATAAGATGATGGTCCAATTCTATTGAAGACACCGGTAGATCTCTGAGGTATCCGTTCATGGGCATATTCTGGAGAGAAGTTTTTTGCCCCTTGTGGTAAGTTATCATCAGGTCTGCTAAAGGTATAATTGGTAGACATGTCCACCTCCACATCCCTTTTGATTGGGCTAAGCTCTTTCCTATGTCTCTAGGGTAAGGCCCATGTCATTCTCCTTATCTTCCTGTTGAAAAGCCCCCTGTTGGGGCATTTGGTGCCCTGCTTGCCCTTACATTTGCATGACGGCATTTTGTTGAGTTGTGTTCTTCATGTTTACAACCATCTCCCCACCTCTCTTGCTAGGCGTGCGGTAGTACTACTTCGTCGATGTTGGTGGTGGGGTCGATAGGTATCAACATTTGTCTAAATGGCTTCTTCTTCAGAAGCTTCCTCCTGTTGATTTCTACCTTGAGAGCCATAATGACTAGAACTCATAGCGTAACAATAGCTCTTATGTTAAAAGAAACTTCTAGAGATACTTCTTCAACGTCCTTAGTCATTCTTTCTTCAAGAACCAGGACTCTTCTCCAAAGTGTGGCTGTGAAATAATCCCACAAGGATGCTCGCGGTTATAGTATGGTTTCCTACAGATGGAGCCAATCTGTTGACCTAAAAAATATAGCTCCAATGTGGTCAACAGATCCCAATGCTTCTCATGTCCATGCAAGCCTTGTTCCTGAACACTTGGACAAATCATTAGCCTCCGTAGCTTCCTCCGGTGAGGGTGGAGTTTGTCGTATGCACTCCTATAGTCAAGTTAGTTAGGGAAGAAAAAATATGAGCGTGGGATAGCTTTAGACATGAGCTCTAATATGAATAGGGAATTAGCTTTGGGGAATAAAAAAATGGAACAGTGATATGGCATAGTTATAGTTTGAGAGTCTAAACTTGTATTATCTTCAAATGACACTAAGTGTGAGCTTTAATAGTAAAAAAAGGTGAATGAGAGTCGTTATATGAAGAGACACATGACCTCATACATACGACTGATGCTTCTTATCTTAGACATCAATCAATCATAATCTTTAAATGCTAATACCACTTTAGCATCCATAATGATTAATGACTAGCTTGCAGCTTTGGACTTAACCTGATGGGTTGGCAATGAGGTGGCGACAGTGAGTTTTCACATCAATCACATATCAAAAGGCTTTCTAGGAGATCTTGTGTTGAGCTTCTTTTGTAACCTCGCTTCTATTCATAGTCGACTCTTACAGGTCAGTACAATTTAACAGGGTCGACAAGTATTTTGGCTCGACCACCAAAAGGGGTTCGACCAGATCAACCTCGTAATATGGTGTGGGGGTCCTACACTTGCTTGCCACATAGGATATTTAGGGCTTTGCAAACCAAGGCTTTACAGTTTGCGTGGGCATATTATGCTGTCAACTATTCCAAACTTAGCCTTTGGAATGTTAGCTTTTATGCCTTCTTTATTTAATTTGTATTTTAAGTTTTTAGCCACATATATTTGCATGTTTGGTAAGAACAATTTGACCATACCTTTATATCTTCCAATTTATCCAACACAACATACTAAACATGCACTAAAATTACATGATGTGAGTCCATATGATAAACAAAAAGTTGTTTGATTTGGAGTGCAGTTTGCATAATACAAGTAAATGATATACCTGGATGCAGATGTGCAAGTTTTTGGCAACATTGACCACCTATTTGAGCTAAAAGATAGCAATTTTTATGCTATAATGGAATGCTTATGTGAGATGCATAACAAACAATGCAAGGAAAAGGTTTAATGGCCTCAAGAGTTGGGTTCTAAGCCTCCATTCTATTTTAATGCTGGCATGTTTGTTTTTTAGCTTAATACCTTCACTTGCTACCCCTTTTGCTGATCATATAACTTAACATATACTGCGTGGCATATATGTTATGTGTGAACAATATCAGATGAGATTAAGTTCAAATTTGTCTACTATCTTGCATGTAGTGTGTTTGATAAGTTGGCTATGGAGAACAAGTTAAATCCATCATGGTCATACTAACTAGTATCAAGTGTTGGTAAATATATCCAAAGATAATTGGAGAAGAAAACAAAAGAAACAGAAGCTAGAACACCAAAATATGGTAAAAAGGCTCGAACACATAATCGTTGTTTTCAAATGATATTTGTCCATTCTGGGATTAATTTAGTACTTAAAGGGACTCATGAAAAATGATTTGTAGTGGCCCAATTATTCATCAATATTATTTTGAACAATTATAACAATCTCTCGGTTGTTCAAAATTATATAGATCACATATTCTAAATAGCAACACTTATGCATAAATGTTAGATATCTTTTGATTTCAATCTAACCATAGTATAATTTCCATAAAGTATCATCAAGATTTCAGGTAACATAATAACTTTAAACCAGTTATTCTTTATGATGATACTGGTGAAAGCACATATACAAGTGTCAATGAGTTCACAAGTTCTTCAAACTCGCTTAACATTAATTGGTGAAGTTAATTATAGGTGAAGTTCTTTTAGTATCTTTGTTACTTTTAGAGATACTTATAATTAGTACTAAATTTCATTAAGAGCTTAATGCTCAACCCTCATTTAAGTAACAAATAACATTATATAATTAGAATATGGCTCTTTCAAAAATTATTGAAACTATACACTTATCAAATAACTTGTTGTTACCATTTGAACCCCTGAATTACTGTTCGAGTAATGAAGGTAGGATTGCCACCACTGGTGGATCTTTTTAGTTTAGGAGTTTCAGCCACATCCTTCTTGAAGTAGATATTATTAAATCTCTATTAAGCTGCTTAGTTAGAGGATCTGCTAAGTTCTCATTTGACTTAATGTAATTTAGAGAAATTATTCAATTCTTGATTAATCTTCTTACGTAGTTATGTTTTAAACTCATATGTCTAGACTTCCTGTTGTATATCTCATTATATGTTTTTGCTAATATACATTGACATCATACATGATGAATATAGAAGATGTGTTCTTTGGACCCAAATGTATTTCATATAGAAGATCCTTAAACCACCCAGTTTCTTTCCCAGTGTCACTAAAAGCACAAATTCAAATTCCATGGTTGAATGTGTTATGCTTGTTTGTTTCTTAGATTTTCAAGAAACTGCACCTCCTCTAAGAGTAAACACCGAACCCAAAGCAGATTTACTTGCACCAGTGCTAGATATCTAACTAGAATTAATAAATCCTTCTAATGTAGACATGATTTTGAAATATTGTAAACAAAAAACTCTTTAAATAACCAAGAAATCTCATAATGGTCTCCCAATGTTCCTTGCTCTGGTTACTAGTAAACCTACTAAGTTTACTAATTGAAAATGTTATGTCCAGTCTTGTGTATTGAACTGCATACATAATAGCACTTGCATACTCAAGTTGAGCAATAGTTCTTCCATCATTCTTTATAAGCTTAGAATTCAAGAAGGGTACTAAACTCTTTTATATTCAAATGTTACTTATTTATCACATTCTTTATATAATGTGTCTACTAATTTTTGTAACTTTGATACCAAATATAATATCCACTTATCCAAGACCCTTCGTTTTGAATGTGGAAGATAGAAACCTCTGTTTTTTTTATTTTTATTTTATCATGTTTATGTATTTACTTATAATCAACATATCATTGATATATAAAGAAATAAATGTAACATATTTATCACATACTTAGAAATACAAAAATTTATCTACACTATTATGCATGAAACCAAAAGAAATTAATGCTAGTCAAATTTCTCATCCAATTTCTTTGGTGCTTGTTTTAGACCATATAATGATTTTACTAACTTTCACACTTTTATGTTCATTTTCGGGTGAAAAAAGATCCTTTCGATTGTTCCATATAATTTTTTTCATCGAGATCCTATTTAAAAATGTTGTCCTGACTTTCATTTGATGAACATGGAAATCATATATGGATATTAGTGCAAATAATATCATACACGCACTCAACAAAGCTTCACCCACAAATTACATGACAACTTAGTATAAGTTAACATGCTATATATCATTGCAACTAATGTTTTATTTTTCTTTCAACCAAATCATTTTGTTCGGATGTCCTAGATACAGATCATTGATGTACCATGCTTTATTTTTCACAAAATAAGTTAAAATCGCTAGAGTTTAGAAAAATATTATCTTCCTCTATCATTTGTAAGTGTTTTTATTTTCTTTTTAAGTAATTTTCAACTTCATTTTTATAAGTTTTAAACATATCAAATGTTTCATGTTTTTGTTTCATTAAATAAACATAAGTATATTAAGAGTGATCATCTATAAAGGTAATAAAATACATGTTTTCTCATCTGATTAGCATGCCATTTAGTTTATAGATGTCCGAATAAATGAGTTGTAAAATGTGTGTAGTCCTATTTGCACTTTGATAAGGCTTTTTTTACAATTTTAGATTTTACACATATTCTACATTTATAAGCATCATTCGCATTATATGAAATCATATCATATTTTAATATTATTTTCACTATGGTCTAATCTATTACGCTATAATGTAAAAGAGTCAATCAAGCAAACAAAATCAACTTTATTATTATTAATATTGTCAACATGTACAATTTGGCCATTCAATCATTATAATAACATTTTCCAACAAATTTTCTATTTCGAGATAATACAAGTATTCTGAACTCATAAACACTTTTAACGTCCGATTTTCTCAAGAGATCTCCACTAAGTTCCTATTCATTTCCATATTATGTAGTCCATTTGTTAGAGTAATGAGTTTTTTGGAGGCGAAGATGATGTCCACGTTTTCTTTTTTAACCTCCTTGGAGCAGCCTTCATTACGAATTTGTATCTATTGTTTCCATTTAATTTATATAAGGGTCCATTTGGTTGCAAATGTGGAAAATGGGTGGAAAGAAAATGAATTCCAGGGAATTGAATTACCTAGAAATTATTTTATTGGGAATTGTAATTAATTATATTTGATTGGTATAATTTTTCACCTGAAAAATGTTGAAAGTTTGGTGTCCGTTTGACTTTATTTTTTATGAGAATTGTCCATTAAAGTGATAATTTCTTTTATCATTGGATCTAGAATTTGTTTCACTTACCAAATTTTTTTTTTAAAAAAAATATCATACCGAATACCATTCGTTTGAATTTGTTTTGCATGAAAATTGTCAATAAAAGTGATAAATTTTTTTTTTTACCATTGTATCTAGAATTCTTTCCAATTGATTTTAAAAAAAAAATTGGAAAATCAATTCCCACCAAAATGGTGGAAATTTGTTTTCCACAAAACCAAAGAATTTGTGAGCATGTGAGCCAAATGTGGAAAAAAAATTCGTGAAAAATAAAGTGTATCAAACAAGGTAAAAGTGGAAGTTGGAATTTATTTTCCATTTTCCATGGAAAATAATGTCTATCAAATAGGCCCTAAATTTTGCAGAATGACTTATCATATGATACATGAGCTACAATGTTATATTCATCAATGGAGTTTACTTTTCCATACTTCTTATTTTGTTTACGTGTTGACATTCCTTTGCAAAATGTTCGGGTTTTTCACATAAAAAACAATTTCCTTGGAACTTTTTCTTAAGACTTTTTATAGTCATTGTTAGAAGATTTTATCTTATTTGATTTGTTGAAAGACTTGGGATTTTCCACTGCATTAGCCTTTGAAGTGCCTTCATAAGAGTTTTCACTATTATCTCTTGCTCTCAATTCTTCCTCAATTTGGAGATGCTTTAGAATTTGTTCCAAATAATAATCTTTGAAATTATGAAGAATCTTCTTTCGATATCCTTTACAAGTCTCCGAGAGTTTAGCAATGATTGCTCTCACTTGGAAGCATTGTGGAAGTTCAATCTTGACCACCTTTTGCTTGTTGACAAGAATTTGCAATTCATGCACTTGGGGAAGAACGTGAATATTCTTAAGAAACTAAAAATCGAAACATCTTGATATAAAGAATTTCTTGTACCTTCTTCTTCCGATTTGTATTTGTTCTCTAAAGCGTTCCAAATTTCTTTCATCGAAGATATGTTGGTGTAAAGATCATACAACCGGTTAGATAATACAATGAGTATATGACCGCGGGAAATGAATTCATCCTTTTGGCACTTTTGTCTTTTCGCTGTTACGGCATTAATATCTTGATTCATTGGTTCCTAAAGTGTTGTCAAATTAGGATCAAGTATGTAGAAAATCTTCAACGCCGTGAAAAGGAACTTCAACCGCCTTGCCACCAAATGAAGTTTGTTCTATCAAATCGATTCAACCGAACAAGATCTTGATTCATGAGTTTTATAGCCATGCTTGTCTCGTTCTCCATTGATATTATCATTTGAGATTGTTCAAATATAATTCAAAGAGTGGAGAGAATTGAAATAAGAAGTATAAGCAAGAACACGAAAATATGGTAGAAAGGCTCAATCACATAATTGTTGTCCTCAAACGATATTTTCATCGTTTAGGATTAATTTGACTCTTATAGAAAGTCAACAGCAAATGGTTTGTAGCATTGAATCAAGACTTGAAGAAGAAAACACTTAAGTAGTAGTGTTTCACTTCCAAAACTTAATGAAGAGAGGGGGTTTGAATATGTTTCAA
>CAIGRS010156635.1:0-10475 GCA_903798395.1 Fraxinus floribunda | reverse complement strand
TTTTTTTTTTTTTTTTTTTTTTAGTTTTACCTTCCATTTGCACTAGATTGTGTTGACCCCAAAAAATGGTCCCGTGATGTGGCCAACAGAAAACTAGACAATAACGTCTATGTAAATCAAATCGCAATATAATCAAATCAAATCAAATTGCTAATTATATTGGTGAATTAATGAAGAGAATGATTCAAAGTGTTTGGCAAGTTGTAATGTGATTATTTGGTTGATCAAAAAAGGGGGGTCGATGCAAGGAGTAAAAAATTAGAAATGTGATTATTTGGTTGATCAAAAAAGGGGGGTCGATGCAAGGAGTAAAAAATTAGAGAGAATCAATGTTCACTTTTAGAGTATAAACTTGCATCATCCCAAAATGATACTAAGTGCTGCTTTTATAGTACAAGATAATGATTAAGAGTCGTTAGATGAGAGGGCACGTGGCCTCATCTGCACAGTTGGGAGCTCTTGTCATAGCCATCAATCAATCATTCATAGGCCATTAGTGTTAGGATCTCCATATCCTTACGACATGCTAGGGATTTGACAGTATAGGTATGTAGAGGCGGCGTTGGCAGTGTGTTTTCTTGTCAATTCATTCCATAAGGTCCGATGTTGGTTGACTAACCGCCTAGTCAGATATGAGTTCGTATCGGAGGCCTCTGCGAAAGGGGATTGGATGAGCAGCTCTTAGGTTGAGCTCGCTTCGGCACGCATACGTCATGCCCTTATGCTATATATAAATTTTGCTAGCTTGCCACGTGGTGCTTTTATTTTACGATTATTTATATGTGTAACATCAGTCCCCTAAGTCCAGGTATGATTATTCATATGATGCTTGGACTTGGAGTTCTAGGTTTGATGGAGGCGAGGCGGGTTCTTTCATCCTCTACAGAACAATTGTGGAACGACCCATCTTGCATCAATAAAGGCGGTTCTTTGTGAATCTGTTGAGATATAGAGGCAAAACCTTCATACGGGGCAAACCGTGTCTAGACGACCTCCTAACGTGAAACGAGGTACTTCTGTTGAATCGTCGAGCTCCTACCCGCTATTAGGGCTCCACAACCGATCTGTTAAGGTGACCTGGTAAGTGTTGGTTCCCAATGAGCAACAATTGGATATTCTAGTCATTCCCAAGGTTTGAGCGATGTGAGCAGTTAATGCGCAATGATGGTAATATTTCACCTTTTCTTAGGCGTACGTGAATTCTGGTCACGCATCAATTTGGGCCTTCAATTCAAAACCAAACAGGCGCCATTTGGTTTTGACATAGATGGTGAGGCTACAAGTGGAGGGCTCAGATTAAACCATGGGAATATCCGATGGCGGGGATTCATCTGCCAAGCCTATATAAGGAATTGAAACCCCTTTTTTCATCTTTTTTCACTCTCTGAGCTATTGTCAAACTAAGTGTTGAAGTTTTCCTTCGTTCGAACCCACGACCATTGCAACTGCTGGTGATTGACTGTTTTTCTTTTACTCCGAGACCGTCCGAGATTTGGGTTTTTAGAATTTGTGTAAGTATTCTTTATATTGAGGCATTTTTATCAATTCCTTTGATTTTAAATGGCCTCTTCGTCTAAAGAGAATGCGGGTGAGGGATTTTCTGAAGGGGACATGGCTCTAATCTGTCCGGAGGCTAAGATTCCTCCGGTGATTCCTACTGGGAGGATTATAGAAGCGATGCGAGGTTCCCATAGTTCTACAATAGTGCGCGAGGACCTATTGATTGTAGTATTAGATGGGGGCATCTTTGTAGCCCACTGACATAAAGGAGAACGAACTGGAGAACCTTAAGGAAATGTATAGAATCCCTAAGGAAATGTATAGAATCCCTAATGATATTGAGATGTTCATACCGACCTAGAAAGAGAGAGCCCGTTTTCCCAAGGAAGGGTGTGTAGCTATAGTGACTCTGGTCGAGGGGCTAAGACTACCCTTACACCCTTTTTTAGGTTCATTCTTAGGCAATACAACTTGGCCCCCACCCAGTTAGTACCTAATGCATGGAGCCAACTGGCAGGGTTCTTCCTTATCTAGAAGGAGGTCATGCTTGGCGAGGATATGCCTTTACACGTTTTTCAGATCCTCTTTCAGCCCCGAGGAGGGGGAGCGATTGTAAGGGATGGTATTGTATGAACCCTTGGGGCTCACATCATTCTTTCGTCTGGGGGACCCCTACTTCTATAAAAATACTGAAAGTTCTATTGTTTTAGGTTAGGGACGCTGGCAGATCATTGAAGGGGATGTGGTCCCGGAGATTATCGTGCCGACCCAGTACTATAGTACAATGAGTTGAGCCCCTATTTACTTATCATTTTTTATGTATGTCGCTTTATCTTATCTGGCGTTTGAATTGATGTGGTGTTTTCTTGCAACTGTTGTAGATCGGTTCCGACTTGAGCCATCCAAGTGGGCTGCGGTGAGGGCGATTTATACCTTACTCATTAAGAAGAGGTACTTTTAAGAATGTCATCGCCAAGCGGACCCTATTCGTCATCCACTTTCCGATGGCTACGAAAGGTGATATCGATTTGGCTAAGTGTTTTAACACTTTTCTCGTTGTAGTTGTTCCTAATCTACCTTTTGTTTACAGGTCAGCACGATAACAAAGAGCGGGTAAAGCCCAACCTCTTCCAATTACGAAGTCTCAGGGAGGCTCAGAGAAAGAAACCTGTTGGCAGCAGTTGTCAACTTATAAAAATCAAAGGGACGAGCTGGCTCGCCTCTCTAAGATGAATCCCCCACATCCTCTATCAAAATTGGAATAGAAGGACAAGGAGAAGGAGAAGGAAAATGGAAAGGAGAAAGGAGAAGGTGAGGCCTCAGAAGGCAAGCCTTTGAAGAAGAAGCTAGTTCTGGCAATGAACGTATGACTTCCTCCCCAGCCTAAACGCTAATCCACTTTCGACGAATCGCTGAACCGTCCCATCTTTGCCTAGCCCATTTCTTCCATGAAGGCGGTTGAAATGGAAGAATCTATTGAGAAAGAAAGCAGCTTACTAAGGAGAAAGAAGAAGGGCGTTGGATCGAGTTTCCTTAATGAGGATAAGGCCCAAAACTTCCTGGAAGGGAGGTAGGATGAGATCACCTCCGCAGTTATAGAAATGTTCCCTGCCGGCGTCCAAGGGGCTGCAAGGCTTAGCCATAAATACTGGACTAACAAGTATTCGTCTTATGCTGAGACTTGTGATGTGGCAAACCTAATGGAGGCTGGACTTGCCTTGCGGGCTCGTTCTCAAAGTTTCTTAATTAATGCTCAAATGGAGGAGAGGCGGATGCAAGGGCTTGTGCAAGATTATTACAATAGAGTCCAGAACGCTGAGTTTACCACGATCAAAGCCAAAATCGAGGCCATCTCTGCCACTAAATCTGTCGAGGCTTCCAAACTGAAATGCACCGAGGCTATATCCAAGGTGGAGGCCCTCTCCAAAGAAAATAAAGGATTGAAGAATAAGGCACACCTTTGCAAGGCTGAGGTGAATGCTTTGACCAAAAGAGTCGAAAGCTCTGACAATCTTCAGATGATCGCCTCCATGACTTTAGAGGCGGTTAAAAGAGAGAGACGAATTGAAGGCTCGCGTTGCTGAGCTTACTACTGAAGCTTCCACCTTTGAGGAGCAATTGAAGAAGGCTGGGGAGGCAGCAATACACGATTATATGGCCCATTTTCATGAGACCGCAGAGTATGAGGGGTTGGAAATTCAGTGGAAGGGGGTTGCCTATCCTAAGGTTTTTGAGAGATTATCTGAGCTCTACCCTCAAATGGACTTAATTGCTGCGAAGGGAGAATTTCTTTTCGTCGACCCTTCAACTCCGGCCCCCCGAGGTCGAAGATTCGATGGAGGAGCTTGATACCCACGAAGGGGGGAGGGAGGGATCAACAGCCTGAGGCTGCTCCTTAAGATAAGCCTGAGGCTGCTCCTTAAGATAAGCCTTTATCGCAACGTGTATCGCCTCTCCTCTTCCCTTTTGTATTTACACTTTGACCTGATGTGAATGAGTTTGTCCCTTGCTAGGATCATTGTGTTACAAACTTGCTATAATAATGTATGAGCTCATCATATTTAGTAATAACTTATGAACCAGTCATAATTAATTAATTTGATGGAGATATGGGCTTGCCATATTCTAACCGTCGATGGAGAAGTGTATGAGTTCGTTATACTTTATGACTTATGAACTTGTTGTAATTAATTAACTTGATGGAGATATGGGCTCGCCATATTTTAACCGTTGATGGAGATGTGTATGAGCTCGCCATACTTTAGTAATAACTTATGAACCTGTCATAAATTAATTAATTTGATGGAGATATGGGCTCGCCATATTCTAACCGTCGATGGAGATGTGTATGAGCTCGCCATACTTTAGTAATAACTTATGAACCTGTAGTAATTAATTAACTTGATGGAGATATGTGCTCACCATATTTTAACCGTTGATGGAGATGTACATGAGCTCGTCACACTTTAGTAATAATTTATGAACCTGTCATAATTAATTAATTTGATGGAGATATGGACTTGCCATATTTTAACCGTTGATGGAGATGTCTATGAGCTCGCTATACTTAATAGATTACAAAGGAGAACTTTTATTGACTGTAGACGGTACATACGCAGAATAGGATCTTACTGATAATACATTTGGAGGTGCTCCACATTCCATGGGTGGGGCTGCATCTTCCTGCCAAGATTTTCGATGGAGAAAGTCCTAGGCCTAACCTCACCGGCGATACGGTAAGGACCCTTCCAATTTGGGCCCAACGTGCCTACCCTCGGCTCTTTCGACAATAAAAACACCCTTCTAAGTACTAAATAGCCTCTTCGAAATGATTTGCATTTAACTTTGCGATTGTAGTATCGTACCATCTTTCTTTGGTAGATAGCCAACTTGACATGCGAAGCTTCTCTTCTTTCGTCGAGAAAGTCGAGCTCACAACATCTTATTTCTTCGTTGGAAACCTCGCTGAACTGTAACCGTCGAGGCGATGGCAAGCCTATTTCAACTGGGCTCATTGCCCCTGCCCTGTAAGCCATGGAGAAATGAGGCTCTCCAATTGTCGTCCGGCTGGTGGTGCGTATTGCCCATAGAACATGGGGGGCTCATACACCCATGTCCCCTTTGATTCATCCAGCTTCTTATTTAAGAGGTGTTTTATGATTTTGTTGACTATCTTAACTTGACCATTTGGTTTGAAACTTTTTATCTATGTCATGTACTAGTTGAGGCTAAACTTTACTACTTTTTTATTTGTATCATGTGCTTAGACAAGACCAAGTCTTACCTCTTTTTATTTATATCATGTTCTTATGTGATGTTAACTCTTATCCATTTTCATTTGTATTGTGTGCATAGATGATGCTATATCTTAGCACATTTTTCATGTTGATACGTTCATAGACGGGTTAAGTCTTACAATTGTTTTATCGTCGATAGGTTTTTATTCGAGGCTAAGTCTAACTGTTTTACCATTGCCAATGTTGTGTTGATTGTTCATGATGAATAATTTTTTTGAGAGATAAATATTTGAATAAAGTCATCGATTTTAAGGAGTTGGTAACTGCACATGGGCTTTCCAATTAGACTGTGCTTCCCTTGGTGTGATCCCATTCTATTCCATGTTAGCATTATTTTACCATTAACAAAAATAAATAGGCACAAGAATATTAGGTGTTGAGAGCCATCATTGGGTGACTCGTCGTTGACACAGACAACTGACGTAAAAAAAAAGGGTAAGATAGCTGTTGACCCCAAAAAATGGTCCAACAGAAAAGGATAATTCCAAGAGTTTCTTGATTTGCAATGTAATTATTTTTATGATAAGAAAGGGGTCGACTTTAAGGAATAAACTTCTAAGTAGAGAGAGTCCAAGTTTTCTTTAAGTGTATAAACTTGCATTAACTTCAAATGGTGTCAAGTGTATGCTTTTATAGTTGAATACAATGATTAGAGGCCGTTGGATGATAAAATATGTGGCCTCATCAGCCTAGCTAGTACATCACGTCCTAACTGTCAATCAATCATGCCATTAATACTAAGATCTTCAATATTGCCTTTCTGCCATCGATAGGACAACATAAGTCCATAGCGGTGGCTCCAATAGTACTGTCCCATCAATCTCTTTTCAATCGCATGGGTTCAGACTGGTTGACCTCTCCTACGAAGGTTTGCGTGGGATATTTGCAAATGAGGTCGGATACTCGGGCTCCTTCCATTTATGACATCGGGTCGGCAGACCCTCGCACCACGCGTAGGTTCATTTGCCTGCCAAGTGGCGTGTTTATCTTACGATTTATTTTTATGAGTAACAATAACTATTGTTCTAAGCTTATTATAATTTTACTACTCTTACCTATAGATAATACAAGGGGATATCAAAGGCTAAGTCATCACTCTTCGGCAGCTCTCGTTTGCCTGGGGTGCTGAAGATGACTCGAATAGGATATTAGATGGGATTATCTCTTTGAATATAGCATCGGGCCGTCGACCACTTCATAGGAGGCATATTTTAAAAAAAACCATCATAATTGTATTCACGAGCTGGGGCTTTGGTAATATATGACAATTTAGGACTAGAGACCACAATGTTTAGCTAGATGAGGATGATTTATACAGCGCACTAGGGTCATCTGTATCATTAGATGAGAAATTGGGTAATAACGGCAATGGGGCGACGAGATTAGGGCAAACATTACCCTCTCTATTCGTTGAGGATTTTTGGAGGCAGTGGAAGAGAGGGGCGGACATTAAATACCTTTAGGTTTAATTATTTATTTATTTTTAAAATAATTTTTAGAAATAAAGTTTAAATCTAAACACATAAAAATAAAATAAAAAAGTTCAAAATGGGGACCATGTTTTCCATCCCCACCCTTTTTTACTATTTGGGGTAGGATTTCGTGCTCCTTAAATGGGACGAGGCGAGGACGAGAATTTTTTTACTATAAGATCAAGATGGTTCACCCTAATGAATAGTCTCTACGTGCTCTCTACACGAGGCTAAAGAGAACCATGTCGTCTTCTTCCAACTCGCAACCTCTTTCTACCTACTCAAACATTAATCATGGATTGCCTTGAATTTGTGTTTCCTTAGGCCCAATTTCCAAAGAACAATACTTACTTTTGTCATTCCTTATGAAAGGACATCTCGAAATAGATTGCTCAATGGGGTGAGTTTTATCTTGACTTTATCCGTTAGAGGGCTATCTTAGCCGCATATTTAGCCAACAATTGTGTCTATCCATAGTTAACTAAAATCCCTACCTTAACTGATAAAGTAGTGGTGGGAGCAACTTCCACACTTTTTTCCAGAAAGGGAAAGCCCCTTGTACCAGCTCAATGACCGGGACAAGTTAGCGCCCCCCTATTGGAGAGGGGCAACTGTAGCAGCCCCCCTCCAATAGAGAAGCGCCAGTTGGTGTCCCTGTTTATGTCCCGGTCATCGAGCCGAGACATAAAGCATGGCCCTTTCCAGAATTTCCTTATTTATCACTCTTTGTCCTAAACCTATAAACATGACTAGGTTGATATTTTTTATGTTGGATGTTGATGTTGTCTATATAGAAGTTAACACTTCTTGGACACTTGTCAATCTTCGTTAATACTTTCCGTCTACCATCTAGTTAGAAATTTTATCATTTTCTTGTAAGTGGACGCCACTAACCCTACTACATTGAGGAGCAGTCTATGATAGATTACATTGAATGTTATGGGAACCTTTACTACAAAAAGTTTGATATCACCACTGTGATATTGGGATAGGTATCTAAGGTCATTGAACGTTCAATAGTACAATATGGAATAATAATGTCTTCTTCGAATCTTTAGAGGGATGTGCTAACCATTTCTATTCCTCTCGCAATCTTTGCTTAAACAAGCTACTCATTCAGATTATTGTCCCCATCAGTTGTACTACCATGACTCCCAAAACAAATTGGTCATCTTTAAGGACTGGCTTCCATCTCCTATCCTTTCTTTTTTCTAGCATGTCTTCGACTTATAGGTCATCTTCTTATCGAGTCTATGCTCCAAATCTATCTCGGGATAGCACAACTAGCTATACGACATTCAACAACACCTCATGTTGATCTAGAGGTACTGCATATTGGACAGTCGAACACTCTGCATGTTGAATAGTGAAGGCACCCTTAACAAAACAATGCGGGGTTGTGGCACCTGGCCTTCATCTCTTTGCAACCATTGCTAACAGTGTGATTTATACACTTATTTGGACTTTTAATCGCTAATCTGGGTAGATTTCCACCTATTTTAGTGTAAAAATATATTAATTCTTGGTAAAACTCAAACTTAAAACATAATTGGCTTGAAAAAGCGTTTTGGGACTCAAATGGAGTTTATTCAGAGTAATTCAAGGTTAACCGAATTGCAAGTGAGAACTGAGAGAGCAATCGAAATAAATTAACACGTTTCGGGGGCTAAATCGAACATTTAGAAAAGTTTAAGAACTAAATTGTAAACTTTTGGAACTTGGAAGGAATTAATTGAGAATGATTGTGGATGATGTTGATTAGATTGCAAAGATTTAAAGATGAAGGACCCATGGTGCAAACAAGAAGATATTTGAGTTAAACCAAAAGGAAAATTTAGGGACCAAATTGAATAAGAGTTAAAATATGTGAATTGCAATTGCAACGCATTAAAATTGTTTCCCTAACAAGCAAACAACGTTGATTCTTGTGATGGCAATGGTTTCAACCATGTGATCACTTGGTTATTTTGGCTAGTAGAGTTTTTTTTTCCTAATTTGTTTCAACATCTTCTAAAAAAAGCAATTAGGGCACAATTTTGCCTAATTCTTGTTGCTATAAATTCAAGATTTCATCAACAATATAAGGATGGCAAAATAGTTCATCGGCTAGGGCGGCTCGGCCCCGGAAAAGCCCAAGCAGGGTTGGCTCGATGGGCCGGCCCAGCTCCAGCTGACCCCTAAAAATGGGGTTCAGCCAGAGCCACGAGCCGACCCAGCTCGAGCTTTTTTAGGGTCGAGCCCGAGCCGATGAGCTATGTTGCCATCCCTATCTACGGATTTCCACTTCTTAACTTTTTTTCCTTGGAATTGTATGCCATTATCTAATGTAACGAAGTTTGGTACTTCGAACTGACATATGATATTTTTCGAGATAAACTTACAAGTATTGGCCTCAGTGATGCTTGTAAGAGGTTATACCCCACTTTGCAAAGGGCTAAGAGCTACTAGTGGTAGTCAACTCTTGGGATGGCTGTCGAGGTATCGTTACGAACTTCTGGCTTCTTTTGCATTTTCTAGTGAAATTTATGGCATCTTTCCTTGTAGTTGGCCACTAAGACCTTGTTTCAAGCCTTTTGTGCCAGGAAATGTTTGTTGGCGTTATTACTACGTATCCCACCATGGATTTCTCTCATTATATACATTGCTTCATTGTCATTCACACATCTTAGCAAAGGGAAAGTATACCATCATTTGAATAAAATTCATTCTGTAGTATATAGCTGGCTACTTTTATTCTCAATTTTCTTGCCTTTTTTTTTTTTTTTTTTGATTTCTGGGAGTGCTCTATCCCTTAACTAAGATAAATCTATTGTATCCATGAGGCTTTTCCTTGTATCTATGAACTTTCTTCCATTTTTTGATTAACTAATGAGCTTGACAGTAATTCTACTGGTATGATTTTGAATAGCTCTATATCCTTCATGCTTGCTAAAATTTTTCTTCTCTAGAAAATTTTTGAGAGCTCAAATTTATTGAAGTG
Organism: Fraxinus floribunda; assembly: GCA_903798395.1. Taxonomy (NCBI): domain Eukaryota; kingdom Viridiplantae; phylum Streptophyta; class Magnoliopsida; order Lamiales; family Oleaceae; genus Fraxinus; species Fraxinus floribunda. The sequence continues at coordinate 726 of CAIGRS010156635.1, read as the reverse complement.
TTGTGACAAATCCATGACCTTGGTTAAGTATGCAGCCATTATTTTTATCCTTGGTAAGGAACCTTCCATTGACCCAATTTACGACTAACTGCGAATCGATTTATGCCACGATTTTCTAGGTAAGCGTTTCATTTGCCAATTGAAAATTGGCTATTAAAACCTCATATTCGGCTGCATTGTTTGTTGCCCTGAATGTGAACCTAAGTGCACAATTCAATTTATGTTCTTCCGAACTTGCTAAAATTATTGCCTCTACAGCACCACTTTCTCCTGGTGACGTATCCAGAAACAGTTTCCAAGTTTTCGGTTAGGGTTCAATTTTAAGAATGGGGATGCAGAAAGGTCGGCAATGAAATCTTCTAATGCTTGTATCTTGATTGTGGATCACCGTTTATAGTTTATATCAAATTGTCCTAATTTCGTTGCCCATTTCATCAACCTCCCTGACTCGTCAATCTTTTGTAATACTTGTTTGAGTGAAAAATTGGTGAATACGTCAATATTGTGACTTTGGAAATAGGGTTGAAATTTCTGCGACATTATTACTAAAGCGAGGGCCAGCTTCTCTATATCAGAATATCTAGCCTCAACACCTTGTATTTACACACGCTGTACACTAGCAATTGTTGTTTCTCTTATTCTCTTACCAAAATGGAGTTTAATGCTGCCTTAAAAATTGCCAAATAGAGAAATAACTTTTCATCATTTAGTGGCATCGATAACAGT
>CAIGRS010156624.1:0-10927 GCA_903798395.1 Fraxinus floribunda | reverse complement strand
AAAAATGAAAAGTAAGGTACTATTGCAATAATTAAATTGTAGTAGAACTAAAATTGTCCAAAAAATGATTCTCACTTCATGTGATATTTAATATATTATATATATATATATCACACTCTAAATCCATCCCTATTAAAATTTTAAAGTATTGTACTCATCCACATTGCATTCATGCATTATCCTTATTAAATTCAATTATTTAAACACTATATATCCATACCACTTCTCTATATATATCCTACTCTAAATTTATCCCTATTATAATTTTAAAATTTTTAAAAAGTACTTTATTCATCCTTATTACATTTCAACATTACTCTTATTAAATGCATTAACACTATATTTATCCACGAAGTTTAACCAAAAAAATGAATTATTTATAAAAAAAAAACAAAAGAACATATATTACATAAAGATTTGGACAAAAATTAGATCAATTAAAAAGCTGATGAGAGAGTTTAGCTGCGTGAACATTAATATTTTGGTATGGACTTTTGGAGTTTTTTAACTTTTAAGGAACTTTCACCGAGAAATTTATGTTTTGAATGGTTGTTTAAGTAAAAGTTTATGCTTTTAAGGGAAGCAACTAAATGTTTTCCCGAAACTAATTTTAATAGATGAACTATAATTCATATAATTGTGATATTTATTTTTTCTCAGTTCGGTTCTACCTTGCTGCTTAAATCTTTCTTTTTTCCTTACAAATCGAACAGGGACATTAGTTTCCACTTCCATTCTTAGTTTTGACTTAAATGTAGAAGATTTTTTATGAATATTCAGATTTTAGTTAAACATGTCTAAAAGAATAAAAGGTCCATAAGCATTTAATTAGGATAAATACTAGTGGATTAATTTAGATTGCTATATTTTATTCTTTTTAAGAGAATTTACATAAAATTAAAATGTAATATAAATTTTTCTTTTAAAGTGGATAGATATGTAAGAATAGTGGATGAAATTAACTAACCCTTACTTTAAAAAAGTATATATTTCTTGATAATATGTTAACATAAAATGTTCTATTTTACTAAATAATCAAATTTTATATAATAAAGTGTCATCAAATAATGTCTCAAAATTCTTAACCAAGAGTGTTTTCTAGTTTTTTTTTTTTTTTTTGAGAAATAGCTTTTCATAATGACAAATAAAAGTCCTTTTTAGCAAATCTTAAAACAGACCCTCAAAATGGAAAATTGAAAAAAAATTTAAAAACCCAAAACTAAAAACTGAAAAACAAATCAAAAGGGCTTTTCCTGCTTTTAGGGATATTGACAAATTCAAGTGATGGACTAGTATCCTAACCTGTAAGGGCTCCTCTTGAATTTCTCTGCAACAGATAACAGAAGTTCGAGGTACTTATTCCTGCCTTCTGCCTTGGAGTCCAAAATGTCGGGAAGGAAGGCAACAAAACATATGGCTGCTGAACCACAACTCTCTTCCAAAATATCCTACAAGTACAGTATTTTAAGCGTGTTGTACTGAAAACTCACGTTGGATAGTAAAAAATCTTTCCTTTTCATTTTTAGGGGTGGGGGAGATCTTACAGGGCTAGTCAACTCAATCACTTCAGGAGGGGAAACATTTGTTTCCAGCTGCTCCAAGGCAAACGACTCAATACCGGAGGCTGATCTTGCGCCTTCATAGGGGATTGGGTGGTCTTTGTCTGCCCCAAAAACCAAGATAGTGGGAAATCCTTGCACATTAAACCTGCTCATTAGAGACTGACAACTTGAAATTGTTAGAAACATGAGCTCAATGAAGAACCATTGGAATAAACTAACAAAATCCAGCAGATGATCCGGCTATTAAATTTACCCAGATTTTTACTATGCTAGATCAGCATGTTGTTAATATGTTGATACTTCATGATAAAATGTGCATTTTTCAGTATTGAACAAAATCCCATTTCTGCTCTGGCACCGTGAATCTGATCTGGAGACCTTGTGACGATAATGTCCACAATAATATCTCTGCTTCTCCCCATGAAAGATTTTTTTGGTTTTACAGGCGCGGGGAGCAGTGTTTTTATATTTTTCCCATGAAATTATTAGGATATCAAATATTTCTCAATGTATCAGATAACATCCATAGTTATATAAAAGTATTAATGATGCATTAGATCTCCATGGAGATGTCACAATGACTTCTTTTAAAAAAATATCAATCTCACGTCAATACAATTTTATAAGAGCTAAAGAATCATCAAATAAGCATCAAAGTTCACCAACAACCACTGCAACTAATTATGCTCGAAAGGACCTTATTTATAGGGACATCATGGTAAAATATATGTGCATATTTGGACCATAACCAAGTCTAAAGAAAGCTTCAGCAATGCTGGGATCCAGTAGACTACTAGGCAAGAACATACAGAAACCATATTTCGTACTCAAATTATTTTCATATGGTAAGATGGGATGTGAACTCACGAGGACATGAATTCAATGACACTTTGAGTCTTAATGAAAATCACGAAGGCAGTAGAAGCAAAATCACATGTAATTATCATTTTTTCTTGAAAAAGGCATGTAGTGAAGGGTTTTTAACTTTTTTATCCCTTCTCATGAGTAGTAGATTATTCAAATTAATATCTCATGTGCACTTTTTGAAAGTTTTTTCTTGAGTATATTATGCATCACTATTGAGATACAGGTATATGGAAATACATTAATTGCACGTTATTGAATGTTTGACAAATTGTCACAAAAATTCCAAACAAGTCTATCAATTTTAGCAAACCACAATTTATGTTATCACTATTGGCACATCTCAATATCTTTAAATTTGTCTACCTTGATACGGCATTCAATATCAATATTTGAACCAATCGTGGAACAAGGGCTTAATGATTTTTGATCATAACATTATCCCACTATAGCTTGCACAAAATGCTCAAAATTGGATGCAGTATACAACTAGTGTCCATGAACCTAAGCAAGAAAGCATCATTCCATATCTTAGCTAGATATCATATGTGCTCTATCTGTCTTCAGTGGTTTGTTTTACATGTCAAGTGCTTCCAGATGAAGATTAAAAGATGGTAAGCGCATCACATATATCTCGTGTCATATGGAGATCTTTCTCTGAGATATGCCCACCGAAATTCATTCCCATTGAAAGCCTAACAACTTTGTACATTCACTGGTTGACCAGTAAGTACAAGGATAGTTGGTGCACTATTAAAAAGCCCAGCTTATAATCCCTCAACAATTTGTGCAGCACCAAATATTATCCAGATAGATGGCTTTTAAGTAGAAAAAATGCGCAACACATTTGCCTTGTATACAAAATCTTGTACAATTCAAACCGTCCGGAAACTTGAAAATTAAATTAAGATGTCTCACATTTAATTTCAAATGTCTGAGCATCATATCTCAGCCTTAAATCATTATTAATTCCATGCAATCAGTTTGTATTTTTGAGAAAGATTGATGTGCTTTCTGAACCTTGTGCAAGGGTTATTAGACTAGCAGGAGCTTTTACATTCAACATGGAAAAACAAAGCAAAGCCTATCATCCCACCATTTTAGAGAAATGCATATAAAAGTAGTCAGCTTAGCATTTATCCTGGACTAAACATATAAATAAGTCATAGAAACAATTTAATAATAACTAGATCACAAAGTAAGTGTTAGATTCTCAAACTTACTTTGTCTGCATCACAATCTACATGACCCAACTTCACCTTGCCCTTGAGATTATTAGCTGCCTTCTTCCACTCGGGAGCAAGCTTCTTGCAGTGTCCACACCTAAAAAAGAGCCACATATTAGAACTCAAATTATATAACAAATATTCAAGTTATGGAAAAGAATACTTTTAACAAAGAAAAAGAAGAATACTTCAGTGAAGTCAAATACATACACGCTATTCTGGTCAACCACAAAAAGTACATAACTTAGATCATTCTGACAAATAGAGTTTTTACATTCAACATGGAAAATTTACCAACCAAAATATGACGGACGATATGATCAACTTCTAGGTGGAAAACATCTAAATCGTAGCTCAGTAAATATTGTGTTGTTGAATCCATTTGTCAATAACTAATAACTTATGCCATTCACCGACTGCTTGTGTTATGCTCAGCCTGACGCTATTTCGTTTTTGTTCCAAAGATATACATGCCAAGCTTGAACTAATTATTGAGATTGTTAAATAAATGAGCCAAGCCTGAACATGTTTTCATTCACTGTAGCTAATTATAAAATCTATGCACCGATCTTCAATAAATTGGAATCCAGGTAATATTCATGTTTCTGTAGTGGTATTGGGTAAAAAAAAAAAACATTAGCACAATAAACTCCAAGAATGTGTCAAGATAAAGTGTGCCACAAGTATTTGATCTTGGTGGTTTTTGAGAATGTTTGGATGGTTTAATAGTACCTCTGAAACATTAAGCAAATAAACAAAGTGAAGCAAGAACCTGAATCAGCCTCCCCACATTCTGAAAAAATATCAACTGCAAAAACTCCCCCATACTCCACCTCCCATCCGCCAAATTCATAATTGAGAAAATACAAATTTCACTATACTTCCTTTCATTTTCTTCATTTGACCACGTTAAATCATTTTTGTTTTATTGTATCCCAAGTTTCAAGCCTAAAAGCTTAGCAGTGGAGATAAATATTTGAAGAAGCACTTATATATAGCCCATGTTTGACCATCATTATTTCAAAATTCCTTTTTTTTTTTGTTACATACTCAATTTCAACCATACATTCACACAATAAAATATTCTACACGTAAATCCAAAACTTTTCCCCACTTTTTATTGACATACTCTCCAAAATATCACTATTCAAAACTTCATTTTACCCAAATAATGATTGTCAAACAAGGGCATAATAGTATGAGATCCAACTGCCTATTACATAGCCGATCCCTAGCCCCAGTAACGGAGGGTAGCAGTATGTTGACGCTAGTATAAAACTTTGTCAAATCTTATCATATCAATTCTAATTCACAGTCAAACAGAGTGGCGAATTAAATTTAGCAGCCAACCTCAAATTTATTGGGAACAAGGCTTAGTTTTTTGTCATATGTTGGAGTATTAGATTCAACTAATGTCTACTGGTTTTTGTTTCTGATTATATTCTGCTTGATTTATTTCAAATTGTGAATTTGATGTTGTTTACATCAAAATCTATTTTTTGTCCCGTTCTCTTGTCCCTCCATATTGCACTGTGGAAAATAAGAGTTGGAATTATTAGATACGACGACCTAGGAACAGCTAGCAAGCTGAGCTTGAGCTTGCTTATCATCAACTCATAAAACAAACCAAACAAATCACCTTGTGTTAGGTTGGTTCTATTGCAGCCCTATGTGAACTCTTATCTATTTTAAACTACGTCGTCACGGTGATCGCACTTTTTAAATTCATGCCTAAATTGTGCACTGAATTTCTACCATTATATACTTCAAATGAAAATTAAATTTGTGTGTGATGATTAAAGAAGAAAAAAGTTTTAATTCCACAACGTGTTTAGGATAAAGGAAGGAAAAACAAGTCAAGTAGACAACTTACCAAGGTGCAAAGAACTCTACGATCCAAAGTTCTTTGCTTTTAGTTACCAATTCATCAAAATTACTTGAGTTCAATTCTATTGAAGCATCAGGTTCTGACTTCCCACTCGATCCTCCTGTTGCCTTTCCATTCAAACGTTCCTTCAGAAGTGCTTTAATCTGTATTAAAAAGAGATGGTCTTAAACTATAGTAGAAAAGGGCTCAATTGGTACATAGGCTTTTTTTGTGTTTGTCGAGGCATAAGCTTCAAGACAATCAGTAAAATAATTCAAAAGAATATAAATAAAATAAAAATGCTCATAATAAACTACAAATCATATTTAGAAATCCACAACAAATTTAAAATTTGACATGCAAACAAACACAAAATAGCTAGCAAATAATGAGCATGTTTAAATGATTTATCTTAAAGATAAGGTTCAAATGTGAGGCTTATTTTGAATGTAGGTGGGTCTACATTAAAAATAAGTCATATATTTGTTGCTTATATTTAAGCTAAGCCATCCCATACAAGCTCAATATCAAATTAATACTCACGAAACAAAATTGTAATATACTAAGCCTTCGTTTGGGTAGATATGTAAATCATTTATAAATTGTCAAACTTCATTTTCAACTACATATTGCAATTGACCCACAAGTGCTATCCATTTATCCACAACTCAATTCTATCTATTTTAAATTAAACTGTTTATAAATTCTCCCCAGATGGAGGCTAAGAAAAGTAGAAATAATTTAGAAATCTTTTAAATCATCACTACTAATATAATCTTCAAGGGAATCATCAACATCATGTTGTTCGTTGGTATTAGTTTTTTATTTTTTTTCATTCTTTGTCATGATCTTCTACAAACAATCATCTACTCTCCTTTGCATAAATTGAGGTAAAAGCATCACAAATGGCACTCAAGGAGTAAGGTTTAAGGAAATTTACGAAAGCTTCATCTGAGAAAGATTCGAGGCATAAGCCTCCAATTGCTTTTTTAAACAATTTCTAAAAAAAATTCTGTCCAGGTTCACACAGAGAACTCACTGGCATGAGCAGAAATGATGTTATGTTCTCAACCACAGATTATGCATATGAAAGCAAGTTTGATATTACTTGACACATGGACCCTCAACCGCAATACAATAGTTAAAAACATAAAATTGCATGTAAGAAAATGATACGTTATGCATAACACACAATTCTACATCCACAAGCCAAAGGGTCTTATTTTAGCTACGTACCAAAACCTGTCTCTTCCATATAGATTGTTTTTTTACTTCTTTTCCATAAATTGTAAACATTAGCTGGTGATAGTTGCAGATAATAGAATGCAGGTAAAAGTCAGAAGACAATTCACCTTATCTTCCATGCAGAAAATCAATGCAGTTATTTTACATAAGCACGAAGGAGCAAATAAATCAAGACAAAGTTACTAATAGGTTTCCCACAAATAAAAGGAAATAATTTTGACCTGTTGCAGTGCGAATTCAGCTACAGGCTTGACTTCCCTAGCTCCTTGGTAGTCTACTGGCGGTTTCCCAGGTGCAAAGACTTTAATGGTAGGAAAGCCTCGAATACCATATTCCTGAAGAAAAAATAAGTAATGATGAATGATTAAACAATACACATTCATCAATGTTGTGTGACTTCCCATAGTTATATAAATTGGCTATCAAAGTAAGAAAAGAAAACTCAACACGATATCAGTTCCCCTTTATAAAAAATTCCAGAACACCTAAAAATAACTGCATTTCTAAATTCTTTTCAAAACAAACCATAGATATCTTATGAAGCAATTGAGTTGAAAAGTCATCAAATCTTATCTTGCTTGGACAGAAATGTAAATATGGAGATGTAAACTAGTATTCCATCTACCACGTAATCCCAAGTCATGATATATAACATGATATTAATTATCCCAAACGTTATCATAAAACTTGACCATAATTAATATGCATGCATCTAAAGTTTCTCCCTCTTCTATAGAAACTTCTCCACTTTATGCCCTCAGCTTTTTTTTTTATTATTTTTTTTTTATTTTCCCCACAAGATCCCCTACCTTGTGAAATTACAATTCTTGTTTCTAGAGTTGACTAAACTTTTCAATAAAATAAAGTTGTAGTAACCAGGAAAAAAATTTCTTGAATCGATCCTAATAAGCTCAAGTTCAGCAAGCATGTTACTATACAGAAAATTTCTCAACTAAATGAAACCTGAGCAAGTGACTGGTGAGCATCAGCATCAAGAGCTGCCACGGTAGCAACGCCTTTCAAGACATTGGCTGCCTTCTCCCATGTAGGTGTCAATGCTTTACAATGGCCACACCAAGGTGCAAAGAACTCAACTAAAACAACACCATTTGAATTCAATACCTGCAACAGTGCATTTAAGAAAACTGTCTATCAGACAATAAGCAACATGTAGGCTACAAATTAGATCTCTGCCTGATACATGTAGCAATGAAACCAAAATGATAGATTTCAAACAGTTGTAGAATGTCATCAAATGATGAAGATTGAAGATAAACTATATCAAAATTAAAGCTTGGACAAGTCCTCATTCTAGTTGTTTACTCAAGTATTACCATTAATATGGCAATTAACATAATATCTTAACCATTATGCTAGCAGCGTTGATTAGTAGCTTTGTTTTGAAGTTTGGAAATACCACTCACATTCAAAGAATTCTTTACAAGTTACAGTTCCAGGGCTTATTTAACACCATCAAACGAAACATCTTGATTTTATTCACTAATAGGAGCATAAAATCCATAAATTAAAAAAGCGTAGAAAGAGCTATATCAGTTAACTTGAGCTGAATTCAAAATTCATCCAAGAAACCGCAGAAAAGAAGAACACAATCATACGCAAAACAGAGACATATAGATACAAATCTTATATGCCTACCAGCTTTTTATGAAACCTATTGTCAGAAATTTGAAAACTAATGACACACAAATATATCAAATGCTTCTCATTATATCACATTAAATTACGCGTATTTTTCTTACAAATCTAAAAATTTGCATATCTAATTATACCCCAAATCACGTACCTTGGACTTGAAGTTGGAGGGATTTAACTGAACAACTGGGGATGATGGTCCATACAATGCATTCACGCTTGCACTCAGCTCTACAATTATCAGTAAAACCAATATTAATGGAAACGAGGAAGACCGATGCATTTTTCCTCAAAATTCAATTCAAAAAATGGGTTCTTCTTTCGGTGAGTGGATTTTGGATTTGGGTCTAGAGTGTGAGCCTATTAACGACGGAAACGTCTCGAATCTCGACGCAGAGTAGGAGAAGAAATACTGTGCGCGCTTTATGGTGCGCTCGTTGGTGAATACGTGTATCTACCAATTGGAATATGACACGTCATCTAAGATTGTTTTTTTTTATTAATAACTAATAACTAATAATACAAAATACTTTTATTAATTCTCGTATTTATTTAATCTATACGTTTACACAATAAAATATTGGATAATTCTTGGTGTACAATATGTGGTACAAAGGCGCCCCCAATAGGGGGCAGTCATTTAACAATTTTAGACACCATTTTATACATGTAGCACAACCTTAAAATATTTTACAAGTAAACTCAAAATTTTTTCTTATTTTTTAAAACATGTTCACACAATAAAATATTCACTCAGTAAAGAAATTATTTCAAAAAATCATTATTCAAAATTTCATTTTCACAAAAATAATAGCCATCAAACATACACATATTTGACATCATTTACTTTAAATTAGTTTATTTCTCATATTCATTTTTTAACTAAACATTTACACAAAAAAATTTATTTTACACGTAAATTCAAAATTATTCCACGCTTTTTAATCACATATTATCCCAAAAATACTATTCAAAGCGATATTTTTTAAAATTTTAAGGATGTAAAACAAGAGCTTAATGTTTTAAAATTCGTCCCACGTCGACTCAAAAATGTAAAGGTAGTGTAAATTTCACTCATGTTTTGCTCCATTAAAATTTTAATACTATTTTCTCTCTCTTCTTTTCAATCAAACATTCTTCAATAAAATAATATCATAACTAAATCCAAAATTTTTATTATCTTTTAATCACACATTCTTCAAAAATCATTATTCGAAAATATATTGTTCTCCAAAATTTGATTTTAAAAGAGCCCAGACAAGGGCTTCATTCGCGTTAGCTGCAACACTTTTATTCTATTTTAATGAGATAAATATATTTCAATTTTATTCAATCAGATAATTATACTTTAATTATTTTCAATTAGGTAATATAGTCTAACTCAATCATTTAGACCGATGAAAATCAATCACATGACACTCGATAAATAATGTCTATCATTTATTTGGATGAAATTGTATTTATTTAATTTTAACAACTAACACTTACATGTAGTAATAACGAGTTAAATATTTCATTAAGCATTCAATTTATACATTCGTCGCGCTTTAATCACTAAATTTTAAAATGCTTCCAAGTAATAATTGAACTTTAACATGTTGCATTCTATCATGCACTCACCATGCTTCATAAGTCAATGAACTTTAAAATACTTTTAAGTGGTCACAGAACTTTAAAACCTTGCAACCTCGTTACCCACTCATCACGTTTTATTAGTTATTAAATTTATATTTCCGTCACGCTTTACTCACTTAACCATAAAATGCTTTCGAATGATCATTGACTTCATAATTTTTATTTTTTTACTTGAAGTTAATTTTCTAAGAGAATCGACATAAATCAAGAAAATAAAATAAATATCAACTAGATAATGAAATTCTCAATTTAAGACGAGAATCTTAATATTTGTCAAGAAAATATTATTTTTCTAATCGTCAAAAGCCATGGCCAATGGAAAAGAAAAATACTAGCTTCAATTGACATAAATATTAATGTATATCGTACTCTTCATTTACGTCGAGAAAATAAAATAGAGAAATTATTTATTTATTTTGATTGAGATCGTACATCCAGATGAAGAAAAATTGTATCTTATTTTGATAGTGAGTTTTTCAATTTAAAATTAATAATATTTATCAAGACTAACAAAATATAATTTTTAGAATTATCATAAGGTAATTCAAAATGAAAGAGGGTAAGTTGTAATAACTTGACCTCTGTGTTCAAGCTGTTAATTTATGTAATGTTTGCTCTGGAAGAACCTAGCACGTTTTACTCTTCATAAATTGATATTGCATCCTAGGATTCGAATATATGACATCTCGATAAGAGAAACTTAAGTTGAATTCTGAGAAGACGCTTTGGACTCAACTTAGATGATGTGATCCAGACAAGGTCTCAAAGGAGTGAAGAATCGATGAGCATTGAGAAGGGATCAAGGACGGGTTCGAGGATGATTCGAGGTTCGAAACAATCCAAAGAAGCCATGCAATCAAGTGATCAAGCCATGA
>CAIGRS010156579.1:0-13665 GCA_903798395.1 Fraxinus floribunda | reverse complement strand
ATAATTCGTATTACGATTATTTTCTCCAGATTTTGACGTAGAGCGCTTTCGGTGCTTGGATTGGTGATCATCAAACCGTTTTGGAGATGTGTTACTGGCTTTATATCGCTTTCCTTCGGTGGACCTTGACCTGGATCTTCTTCTTTCATGGTGTCTCAATTTCTCTTTCCTCTTCTGATTCGATTTATCAGTAGGGAGAGATTTATTCTCGGCAGATCTGGATCTGGAACGTCTTCTGTGTTTCGATTTGCTTTCATCTGAAGCCCTTCCAGATAATTTACCTCGTCCATGACTTTGATTCTCTTTCGAAGCTGACCTGTGGCGCCTCCTATCCTGATGTTTCGATTTTTCTTCTCTCGAAGTGGTCAAAAGTGGAAGTGACATGGTCTGTGACCAAGTTTTTGATTATCTGTGATCAAGTATTTAATTGTGACATACTGAAAAATAATATGTGACCAATGAAATTAACTGTGATCATGATTTTTTGAATCTGTGATCTCGAAATTATCAGTGACTAATTAATTTCATAATATGTGACTCATGTGACATGTAATTATGTATATGTGACCATTAATTTAATAATTGTGACTTAATTAATAAATATTTTTAATTAATTACATAATACCTGAGTTTTGATTTTTTAAACTATTTATCTGACTTTTGAATTGGTATAAACTATAAACCTGAAATATGAATTTTCCCCCCCTATTGTATAGCGGGTCCGAAGGCCCAACGGTGCACACGAGCAACCCAAGCGGTCAATCAATGACCCAAACCCGCCACATCTCATGGGGTGCGAGCCAAGCCCAAACCGGGGCACATGGCATGCCGCTGGTAGTCGCGACTCCCAAACCCCACCAAGGGTCCACCGGGTTGACTCAATCCTAACGTCTGTTACTTCACGGAAACACAGATTAATCAAATATACTCACATATATTGTGGCTGTGGCTGTCAGGGCCCATCGGGAAAGAGAGGGGGAGGAGAGAGGAGAAGGTGGTGGTTGTTAATGGCAACCTTCGCCGCCGTTCTCTCACGTTCTTCTCTTCCTCTTCCTACTAGACGAACTCGTTGCCGGATTTCACCTGCTCGCCCTTTTTCTGTTATTTATCCCTCTGCGTATTTGATCAAATCTCGAAGTTTAAGAACCCTAGTTTTAGCTTCCTCAGCTTCTTCTTCCGGCTGCGAATCTAATTCTCGAGATGGAAATTTTCAGTCGAAGGTTGGTGTTTTATGTTTGAATTTTATTTTCTGCTTATTAAATTTGGTAGTTTTGATTTAATCTTTCTTTTTTTAAAAAAAAAAATCGTGCTGGACTGGGGAATTATTAAAATAGTTAACTTTGCTTAGGAACTAGACCAGAGTATGAACACAAAGAAAATTCTTTGCTTGTCAACAGAAAATTAACTCATCTTGGTTTAATAAAATGTCCGAAATGAAATTTCAATGCGAGTTGCTAGTGCTAATAGGCTTTCCTGGGGCGAATGCAAGCTACACAGAAAATAGAATGGCTAACATATTTGATTTGCTGCAAATGCTTGAGAGCAAGGCTGGATTAAAACTTTTCGAATAATATTGATAGAAAAAGAAAACAAAGACGTAGTAGGTCTGCCAGGAACTGATACATACAATATTAATACCTTGACAAAATGTTATATTTTCCAGAAATCAGTTCTCTCAAATTTGATACAAGAGATAGAGCCTTTGGATGTGAGCCTTATTCTGAAAGATGTTCCACCTACAACAATAGATGCTATGAAAAGGACCATTTCAGGAATGTTGGGCTTGCTTCCGTCTGACCAATTTCGGGTGATGATTGAAGCGTTATGGGAACCACTTTCCAAGCTGTTGATTTCTTCAATGATGACCGGGTAGGTTCACTTTTTGGGACACATACTACACAAATTTGTTGGGCATGAAAAAAATAAATCAATGTAAAGAGAAGCTTAATGAAGAGAAGTAAGTATGTGGCAAGTGAGTTCTAACAATTTAGTCTAATACAATAATTATCTTTATCCTCTGCTGTTGTCGTTTTATTCCTAATGTGTGAATACATGCTCAAAAGCAATAGGTTTGTTTCCATGTGCATTTGATTCATACAAATACACTAGAAATGCATAACTTACAGTGTAGATTGTATAATCTCGTGAATCAGAGCCTCAATCTCTCAGATTTTTTGTTCAGGAAGCTACCTTGTCTTTAACTTATTGACTTAACACTAATTTATCCACTGATGTGGGTTTATGAGCTTAAGACGGCTCAAAAGTATTTACAATGGAGATTGTAAGACAAACATGTAGGCTCTTGTTTAAGAACGAGTTAATTGGGTGTTGTAAGACTTTAAAATTCATACGTTGAGCTTAAGTGATTCGATAGATTGTTCTGAGTTTCAGCATAGTCTTTGGAACCCTTGGGTGGGATATTTTGGATTCTAAATACCACGAGCCTTCATTATTTTCTCAAATCATGATGTAAATTTGTATAATCATATAAGCTGAGGATAGATCTTGCTTCTGGCGGAGGCTCCCATTGGGGCTTGAGTCTGAATAAGCTCTCAGCTAGGGTATAGTTTGTATATCTTTTGCTGGAAGATATATAGGTTTATTAACCTTGCAACGGTCTTTTTGAAACTGTTAAATTTATGTGAAAATTTTCATGCATTCTACTCATTTTCAACCACACATTCTTCAATAAAATAATATTTTCCATCACATCAATACTTTTTCTTTCTTTGTCAACCACACATTCTTTATCAATCTACTATTCCTGAATACATTCTTTCAAAATAATGTGGCTCAAACACACCTTGAATAATTATTTAAGGGAACCTTCTTGTCTGTGGTTTCTAGATTCTCTAACATTTGAAGTACTCTTAGACAAGAAGTTCATTTATAAATGGTTTTAGCAGTATCTCATACATATGCAAGAGTCCTATGTTAGAGAAACTTTATTTGTTATCCTGAGTTGTTAGCTTAATCGTTATTATAACCCTCAAGTTGCTACGTCTACTTCCGAGCCTCCATTTGGATAAATGATAAATGATTTAGGCCTGTTTGTTCCCCATTTTTCCTTCTTTTTTAGAAAAAAAGAGCCGTTAGTGGGTCCCAACTGGCATGACATTTTTCACTTTCATCTCACAATAGTTTAGAGGAGCATGCCCTGGTTCATTAATTCATTTTCATTCTTGACGAAATGGGCTCCAAACAGGCTCTTAAATGGTATGTGCAGTTAAAAATTGGTGGGCATTGAAATGCGTGGTTGAAAATGAAGTTTGACCAATGATAAATCATTTAAAAATTATCCAAATGGAGGCTGAGTTACTTCAAGTAACATTCTCTCTTGTGTGCAACTTCTTCATTCAGACTATATGTTTGTATATGTAACCTTTATTTTCAGATGATTGGTTTTGCAGTTCATCTGATAAAGTTATAAATCAAACTTGGCCCTTCTTTGTTTCTAAGCTCACTCTCTACTCCAATATTTCATCATGCCTAGTGGGTATATGGAATCATTAGAATAATATTTTGTCTGAATATCTCTTCCAAGAGCAATATAAATTAGAAGACATCATGAGCTGTTCAGGCTTGACTCTGTAATCATTAATGAACTACGTTTCAAATTTTCGCTAGTGCATAATAGATTACTTTATGGTATCCTATTCTACTGCAGTTATACATTGCGGAATGCTGAATTTAGGCTTTGCCTTGAGAAAAATTTTGAAATCCATGAAGGACATATTGATAAACAAAAGGCTGAAGATTCTAAACTTGAAGGTGAAGGTTTGTTGCTCAATGAAGATGGAGTGAGCAAGATTTTTACACAAGGCAACTTGCCACTATCAGAGACTACCAGTGAAGTTACATCACAGATTCCTGATCTCGGGGAAATTTCTCTTGAAGCTCAAGAATATATATGGAGATTGCAATCTCGTTTATCTTCTGTCAGAAAGGTATATTTTGCACTTATGTACTTCGGTATCTTATTCATCTATATATTATTATTTTTTTCCAACATTAGTTTTGGGTTTTTATTGCATTGTCAACATTTTTTTTAATTAACCACCTTATCTAAAAGTGGTCATTTAAGGTTTGTTGATTTTCAAATATTTATCTCTCCTATTTAGACAAATGTTATATGACATTCTAATGTTGTTTATTAATTCTGGCTAATTAAGGAGCTCCATGAAGTTAAGCGGAAAAGTGCAGCTCTTCAGATGCAACAGTTTGTGGGGGAAGAAAAGAATGACTTGTTAGATTATTTAAGATCTTTGCAACCAGAAAAGGTATGTATATACGTGGAAGTGCTAGTGATCATGTAAGGAGAGTGATCTTTATGGATGATATTATAAACTAGTGCACTGATGATCAAATGAAAATGACTGTAGCTGTAATAATTTCAGTTTGCAATGCAAGCAACATTTTACAGAAAATGTGTTTTCTGTGCTAGATTTCATTTTCAGTGTCTGAAAAACCTCTCCACTGAATGGAGATTACATTTTCTCTAATTGTTGCTGATTAAACTTTCCTTCTTCCTTCACGAGGGTCCATTTTGGGATGGGAAATTGTGAAATACTGCTGCATGTTTACATGTTCAGGATTTTGTCTAGTTTATCTTTGGTGTAGAGCAAACTGTTATTTCTAACTTCCCTACATAAAAATCTGCGAAGGAATGCTCGTCAAGTTGTCATCACTTCCTTGCATAACTAGGATTAATTGCATTGTGGCGCGGAAGCAGAATTAAAATTCTTGAAACAATATGAAAAACTCGAAAAGTTGAAGAGAATAAATTTATAATAATGAATCTATGATTGAAAAGTCTTACCAATATAAGGAAACTAAACAATGTTACTAAAAGAGAAACTGAATCCTAATTTAAAGGGAAACAACAATCCTACTCTAATAATAACTAACTTCTATCATATTTATAATAAGATTGTCTTACATCACATTGAATATGGTATCTTGCAAAAGGGAGGTGAAAAAATGTCACGTATTAAACTGGGGATATTTATCACTCAAATCTGTAATTTCAAGTTATAGGTTTTCTTCCATTTCTCTGATGCACACCTTATGGAAAATTTCTGCTTTACTTTCAAGAGTAAATCTGCATGCCTTTTGGGATGTTTCTGCACTTCGTCTGACTCACGAGGCATTCATATATTTCATAATTTTTTATTTTTATCCTGTTAGGGAGGACAGCTATCTTTTAAGTGGTGTCCATCCTTTCTTTTCTTCATTCTTGTGATGGATACTGCTACTTCTATTGAACAGGTAGTGGAGCTTTCAGAACCGTCATCTCCTCAGTTGAAGGATACCATACATTCAGTAGTACATGGTCTCTTGGCTACCCTTTCTCCTAAAATGCATTCAAAAGCACCTGATCTCTCTGACAATCCAGCTATAGGAACCATAATTATTGAAACAGAAGAAGATTGCATCGATCTTGTTGAAAACACTTCCCTTCAATTCCAGCCCCTTATTTCTTTGACACGTGATTATCTGGCACGCCTACTGTTTTGGTTAGTTGACATTTCCTCTCTATTTACTTACTTTGTCCAGAGTATGCTTGTCTAGATATAAAATATTCATCCATTCCGTACTAACTTGCTCAATTTTCTTCTTTTGTGGCAATTGCGTGGTCCATTTATTATTATTATTTTTCCTAATATGTAGAAATATTAGGTTATCCCCCTTCTATTGAACAAACGGCAAGGAATGGATCATGAAATCTAATATGGTGGATTCTTTGGCTCCGAATTTTGAACACCTTCAGTTTAAGGGGCCATATTCGTGTGGATTAGGAGATTAGAATCCGTAGCCATATTTTACCTGTTTCTGTATGTTAGAATCATAGGCTAGGTTTTACATATTCCTTGTTTTCACAAGGAATGGGCTTATAAACTGCATCATTATGGTCAACTTTGGGCCAGGATAATGAAATTGATTTCTGTCTGTAGACAATATAGTGAACTTCCTTTTTTTTCAGGAAATAATACCCTAAAACTGAGATTTTGTAGTGTACTGAAATTGGGAGCTTCAAAATCATGTGCATATACCTTCCTGGATATTAAGTGCACATTGGAGAATCACTACTTTTTTCCTCCTTTAGACGTTATCTGGGTTTAATAGCTGCAGATTTCTCTTCACAACCAACCTGGGGCCAAGGAGATCTGGAATTAAAGCTCTCCGCTACATTCTTTTAGCACTTTGCTAGTATGCAAACAAAATTATCGTTGCTTCTATGTTCTGGGATTCACATTTTTCATTTTATTTGATGAAGGTGCATGTTGCTGGGACACTACCTTAGAGGCCTAGAGTATCGGTTGGAGCTTATGGAACTTCTGTCTTTACCTTGTGTTGAAGAGAACGGTACTTTTGAAGAATGAACAAGTTCGCCGACAACTGCTGTAATCGTACTCAGTTACATGTGTATATATTTTTTCTGTTATCGAACACAATAACTATGTTTTTGAGTGAATAAATTCCAGGAAATCATGTTTGGCTTAAATTTTGTATGGCTGTATAGTTGTGTTGGACGTGTTAGTTAACGATTTGAATATGAATACATGGACTCTCCCTGGTGTTTTGTTAGCCTAAATAGATAGAGGTAGAAAGTTCATATTTTCGATTTATGTTCCTTTTTCTCTTTCAATTTTTGCCCAGTATGTGCAAGTGTACTCGATGAGGTGGGAGAAAGGATGAGAAAATGAATCCAGACAGGTGAACCCTTCAAATTCAAGGTCGATCGCTAGATTCTATATAATATAAATATATCTCATAGAAAATGTTGCCAAATACTTCCACCACATGACTCAAAAGTAACATTACAACAGATCACACCCTTTACATCTACTCAGAGTCTGATGAGTATGAGCTTTGACGCACACTCTTGGTTTTGCCTTTAGATTTGGACGCATTGAGTGATGATTCACCCTCGTAAACAATAACCTGGGATTTTGCTAACCTCTCCTCGAGTTCCTCAGTGCTGAAATCATCTTTTCCACCAAGTTCGTCGAATCCAACCTAATTTGCATTAGCACGGTCTCAGCAATGATAAAGCTTCACAAGATCAAATCTTTATTCAAGAGATAACTTAGCTAACCATTTGCACACAACTTACCACATAATCGTCCACTTTAGCATTTTTAATGAGGGCAAGAGTAGGAAGAACGACAATTTTGAGCTTCTCAGCCAAGTATAGACTTTTCTCAGCATTGATTTTCACAAAGCGCGTCTCAATATGTTGCTTTGCCAATATACTCAGATGCTTGTCCATGACCTGAAATCGAGCTATGTTGATTTATTTCTTTCTCAGACTTACCTTCTACCAAGAAATTGGGGTAAATTTCAGGCAAAGCATTCAGTTTCTATGTAGTGCTTGGTTTGAAGGAACAAAATAAAAACTGTTCATGTTTATTGTTACCACAACATTGATCCCCAACATTAATTGATAACAGATATAAATTTGTTTTAGATCAAGTCTTTCTCAAATCAGAAGCCTCGATAAGAAAGGAGATTTAAACAGTTGCTTGAAGACCTAGCTACCGAACAACTAAATAAGATTTGTGCATCAATAAATATTGATGGAAGAATAGAAGGAAATGAAAATGCCAACTCAAAACAATTAAGCCGAACGTATATCAAATGAAATTCACAAAGGTGCTGCAACATGAATCATGAAGTAGAAGTTTTTAGCTCTTCTGTAACTTTAATTCCATTATTCAGTTCCTATTAACCTAACTGTCAAACATCTTAGAAACTAATCTACAGCCTTCAACTCTACTTCTAGACTGTCTTCCAGATCAATGAGAAGAAGCACTTTTTACCCCCTCGCATTTTATATTGGCCTATATATATGCACAAAAGCCGCGAGACAAATGCTCTTATGATCTTCACAAGGAATCATACATCTAAGAATCTCACCATGACTACATCAAGAAGTATTTATTGAAATAGCTCTCTTTAGCAATGGATCATACTGCCACCCTTCACACAACCAGGAAAAAAGTTTTAAAGAGAAAATGCTCTCAGCAGCCAAGAGCGAGAGTCTAAAATCTAAATTGATTTTTTTCCTAAAATCAGAATGCAAAAGAAATAACAGAAACTTCGTTGGACACTATCAAGGGATCACCTTGCTATGGTGTTGTTCTATCCCTACAGAAAATATTCCTAATTATAAAAATCTTTAATAAAAATGGAGCCTAATCTTCTTTACTATGCATAAACTTTAATATAACACAGTCTCTATGCAAACTCCACCTGATTAAGAATCCATTGCACTAAATCTACAGCCACCAAATTAATCAGAAGAGAGAACAAACAGCTAATATAACCAACCAATAGTTCATAAGCTTAAAATTAGACATTTTTACTAATTATCACAAATGCGAATCTACACAAAGCACACATACTCAGACGTAAATAAATATATGTATTACGCCTATGTAATTACCTTGCAAGGCCAATTTTCACGGTAAAAATGGCACACAACGCGTTCACTGGCTTTGACAACAGAGAAAAATTCTTTTTCGTTTGGGATCTCTGAGTATTCGCCGTGGCCAAGGGCGATCCAGCTTCTCCGTTTCTCCGCCATTTTTTTCATCTGCTGCAATCGTCGCTCCCTCAACGCCTCCATATCGTCAGAATCTAGCCGATCTATAGCCGAGATCTCCTCATCTATCTTGTCTTCCACAGCCTTCGCCACAGTCAATAGTTGCTTCTCCAATATCTGCATTTTTACAATAATTACAAACTAACCAAATTTTATATCGGTAAATCAAACAGAATTTATGCATATATCAACAACTTTTTAGCACACCTCCTGAACTTTTGAATTATCCATGTTAAAATGCTGGAAATGTATCGCTTTTTTATGCAGCGATTTTGAGAAATTTTGAAATTCTAAAGGCAAGCGATTTTCTTGTTTAGGTTCATTTCGCGTGGTTTTGATTTATATTGGCGATGTAGAAATAATGGACTTTGTGTAAATGAGGTAAAAGCCTGGTCCGCCAGTAAGTGGGCTCACAATTTTTTCCGAAGCCCAGTCTGTGGGACAGAGCTGGATTTTTTTTTTTGGGAAAACTAGGCTTACTACTCTTTAAAAGAAACCAATTAAATTAATGCACATAAATTTAAACCTCTAATCACCGAAATTTATACGTCCTAAAACTTACCCCATTCATTTACATACACACACAGACACAAAGACCCGGCTTGGCTCATGAGATATTGTGTCACTTTTTCATCTTACATAGTATCTTTGACTTCCTAAAAACCTTTACTATAATTTTTCAAAACATCTCTAATTTTAAGGATATTTTTGTAAGTACTCCTTTTTGTTTTCTTCCTCCATTTTTTTGGTACCCAACCCTGCACCCCGAAACGTAAACCGTAATGTAATGTTATTTTCCACCATATGGATACATAGTAAATCTAATACGCCTTCATGATTATATTATGGATTTGTGTATCTACATGTTACCCTTTGAATGTTTTCGCGATTGTCATCTTTACAGTGAAATGGATATTAAAATGTTTTTATTTTAGATCATTTACACTCTTAATTACAAGTTTCAACCTCTACCAGCAAGACGCCAACAAAAGTAAATAGTGATACAATCAGTCATCTTGAACATATAAACTAATACGTCATTACTTCTATTGAGATCTCGTTTCAAAATTAACAAAATGAGTTGTGGTAGCATTACATGATTCAAGATTAGCCAAATATGTAATGATACACAGTTTTCTTGAAAATTGTAATAGATACAGAAACCCACAAATTCTCAATTTTGATTGATGAGATTACTTTCCAAGTTGATTGAAAAGATGAAATATGATTGATAGTTGACAAAGAAGAGAAATTTGTGGGTGAGTTCTGCATCCGATGAAAATGTGTATGTTACCCATCTTTAATATGAATTACTTCTTGATTGGAAAAGAGAAATTGAATGCAAGCATAATTTTTGCATAATTCAAAATTTCAGTTACAAGAAATGAATTGGGATCTCAATTTAGAAGGAAGTATATATAGTTATAATTTACATATCACACAATATATTAAAGGTTGAACCCTAACATTGAGGGGCCCCACCAACCCTGCCCTGGACCATTGTGGAGGAGGTAANGGGATCTCAATTTAGAAGGAAGTATATATAGTTATAATTTACATATCACACAATATATTAAAGGTTGAACCCCAACCTTGAGGGCCCCCACCGACCCTGCCCTGGACCATTGTGGAGGAGGTAAATCGCAGGATGTGCCTCCCACGAGCCAGGGTGGAGAGTTTATGGATAGGCCTGGACTATTAACCCTATGGTAACTCCCGCTTGCAACAAAGCCAATTCCACCTTGCGGGGAATCGAACTCTGCACACTATCGCGCTGAGCCCTAACCGCCATCCCCTTTGCCACTGAGAGATTTGCCCTAGGGGCTATCACACAATATATTAAATATATATAAAATGATGTATTTGGTGAAATATTTTGGTGTAATGAGTCAAATGCGAAATTTTCTCTTTCTTTTCGGTTAATTACACAACTCTTGAACATTTGCAAGGTCCAATTTTAAAAAGAGAAAAGTACATAGAACCATTTTTTTAAAGTTATCATTCCAAAAATCAGATTTAAGGTTTTTTTATACAAAAATCAGATAATGATTCAATATTAATAATTATATTATAAATTTATAAATTAATATATTTACCCACTCTACCTCCATCAACCCACACCAAATATACTCTCTCTCTCTCTCTATATATATATATATATATATCCATTCATTCTCGTCGTTCGAATCAGAGGCATGTCAAACTTTCTTTTATATTTTCCTCTCGTTGCTCATTAGAGGCCTTCCAATCGCCGACTTTGTTTCTCTCTTTTGATTTTGTGGTGGGTAGAGCTTTTGAGTGGATTTACGGTGTATTGAGGTGTAGGTGGTGGTGATGGTGGCGGTTGTGGTGTACTAAGGTGCATGTGCAGGTGGCAGTAGCTTGTTTGAGTATTTTTTTTTCTGTTGGTGTGGTGATTATGGTGTATTAAGGTATAGATGCAAGTGACAGTTGCGGTGTTTTGAGTTGTAGGTGCGGGTGGCAGTGGCTTGTTTGAGTATTTTTTTTTGCGACGACGGCGGTTATGCTGTATTGAGGTGTAGGTGGACATGGGTGGAGTCAGAAAGATGCATTAAGCTGGGCTGAAATTTAATTTTTTACAATTTTACAGGAGAGTTGTAGGCTTGTAGCTTAAAATCAAAAGAATTTTTTTAATTTATTATTTAAAATAAGAATTACTCAATGTATTGATCTTGCATTAAGGAGACCTAAACCCTATTGCATGTACATATTTATTTGCCATCTTCATTACTACTTCAAACTAGTTCTACCATTGCAGGAATTTTTCTACTGTGGATAATAGTTGAAGCTTAACACTAAAAAGCATACACTGAAATAGTTATCGATACATCACTTCACCACATTATAACCTTACCCTATCCACCCCCCTCTTAGTCATCTTCTTCACAGTACAAATTTTTCTTGGAGTGATTTGGATTTTGGCTTCAAATTTTCATCATTTTCTGATATTTTTTGGTAAAAATTACCCCTCCCTTGCTTTCTCAATTCCATTAATCAGAACAGTACCAATGGAGGGTTGGAGCATGATCATCGAAAAAGAAAGTACTGCATGATTCCTCACTGAAGAAAAAGTTGTGCTCTTCAATTTTCACAAACTGTGGCATATATGCTTTGTGCACATCTTTAAGAATACTTGCTTTAGTGACTGAAAACTGGAAATACAATTCATATTCTCAACAATATCCTAGAATTCTTTGGGCTAATGTATCTTCTGGGGGTGGGGGATAGGGTTGGGCTACAGCCTACCCCTCCCTCCGCCCTTGTAGGTGGAGGTGCAGGTGGTGGTAGAGGTGGAGGACATAGTGGATTTGAGGAGGTGGTGGTGGTTCGTACATGCGACAATGGTGGTGGTGGTGCAGCCATCGTGGTGGTTTTTGGTGGTGGTGTTGGTTATCACCGTCGTCGTTACGTTTGTGTTGGCGGTGGTTGTCATAGATTATTTTGTTGATTGTTGCCAATAAATTGGTTAATGTGTAATCAATAAATAATATGTGATAAATGAAATAGATAATTTGTAATAAATAATGTGCGACCTAAAAATTTGTTAAGTTGTGACCAATAATTTGATAATTTGTGACCAATTAATTTGATATTTTGTGATCATGAAATAAGTTGTGACTTATAAAACTTGCAATTTGTGACCAAAAATAATATATGATCGATTAATTTACTTAATTTGTGATCGAGAAATAAGTTGTGATTTATCAATTTTGTAACGTCTGTAATTGTGACTATAAATTATATAATATTGTGACCTTAATTTATTTAATTAATAAAATATTTTTTAATTAATTATTTAATAAATAAATTTAAATTAATATATGATTTTTGAAATAGTAAACCTTATTTCTTATATTTGAAATAGGTCATATTCAACGTCTTTCTTATGAAATTTCCTTTTTTTGAAAACCAAGTGAATGAAAAAGTATTTCAAAAATCAAGTGACTTTAAATAAGTTATTTTTTATTACAATTTATGTATTTTTTGATGTGTTTGTAATTTTTTTTTTGCAACGAATTTTGAGAAACCCTATATTTAGTCCATGTTTGATGAGGATTAAAATTAAGTTTTTAGTATATTTTGATAAAAATTGTGGATCCCATGAAGTACGTGATTAAAATTAATTATCAATTTTGATTTTGATTTAGTTACCGTTTTAATGAGTAAAATTACTCAAAAAAAATACTACATCTCATTTTTCCTACAATATTTGACTATTAACATATTACAACCACTCATATTGTTGTCAAAGATGGATACGGGAAGGATAATGGCGTTGAGCCTTGATGACTATTTTGCCCTCAAATGCTATTGGAATTGTACATCATGGCCCTGCCACCACTAAACAATCAATTGAAGGGTAGAATTGGAAAGAATAAAATTCCAATTGAAGGGTAGAAATGGAAAGAGAGAAATGCTATGGGTTCTGGGGCTCATCCCGTGTGAGTATTATGTGAACCATTATAAATATAAATTATGTACCACTAAAGTATCCATGGAAATAATAAAATTCCAAACTTCAGCTGATAGCCTAAAACGTAGGTGGCCTTAGTTTTTTTTTCAGGGAAGCCGTCCTCATTGTCTGGCATGGGGCCCACACTTCTTGAAAAATGGTTGGAAAAAAATTGGTAAAAAATGGGGGCCAAATACACGCTAAAATGTAGATGAGAGAGGTTTTATGTCCCAATCATTGAGCCAGGACAAGGAGCTTTTTCCAATTTAGATTTTAATCCCCACCCCACCCTTTACTAGGTATTGTTGCCACGGTGAGTTGCTCATCAAAAAGAGCCCTCCAAGCAATATCGCCGACAATGAATGTATATCTTTGAAAGCCTATCTCATTTAAAAATAAAATTGAGTATATTTACATTGTCAACATTCCTAGAATTTCATTTGCTTTTGTTGACACACTAAAAGTACAGCCCAAGATTAAAGGTCCAAGGTGTAAAACCCAATTCGGAAGTCCAGGATAAAGGCCTAGATAGAACCGTTGATGAATCTAATAGAAACTCAAGAACAAAGAAGTATCATCGCCC
>CAIGRS010156553.1:0-11340 GCA_903798395.1 Fraxinus floribunda | reverse complement strand
AGTTTGGCTAAGCTGGGATACCTGACTACAAAAAAAATAAATAAATAAATAAACAAAAAATTAATTAATCTTGGAACAAAACTAATTAAAGGCATTGACTGAGTTGCCTTCTTGTGACCACTTCTCTAGCCAACCATAATTTCATTGGGATCTCTTATCCCCACCCAAACCCAAACCCAAACCCACCCCACCCACACCCCCCCTCTCCCTCCCACATATGCATTATACATACAAAAAATCCATATATATGAACACACATCACACATAGTAAGAAAAGTCTGAACACACAAAAGGCGTTCACAATTAAAACATCTTGAGAGAGACAAAGGGAGTGCGTACAGATCCTGAATGGCTGGCTTGCAGAGATCTGCTATATCATTCAGACGGCAAGGATCCTCGGGATCCGTATGGGAAGACAAATTCTTGAATGAATTGACTCAAATGGCTAATCAAAAAGAAGAAACTGAAAATAAAGCTCAACAAGAACAAGAAGAAGACAAAGGAGAACCAGCACCAGCACCACCCAAGAATTCATCCAGAACTGCCGGGTTGACGATCGAAAGGAGTCGATCCAACGGCGGAGGAAGGGGATTTCGGACCGGAAGGGTGTCTCCGGCGATTGAGCCGCCGTCTCCCAAGGTTTCGGCTTGTGGGTTTTGCAGTGCATTCGCGAAAAATGACAAGGGCCGCCGGCCACCCAAGACCGGCAAGCGTAAGATGTAAAATTATGCAAAAGATGGTGTTTTCTGGTGAACTTAAAATTATCAAATTGTCATATTTTGATGCTTTTTTTTTGCTTGTTATTTATCTTTTCTATGTGTTATCTTTGATATATAGGGATCAGGAATATATCTTTGGATTTGATTAGTTTGGCTAAATATATATGTGCATAATGTGGTTATCTTGGGATTTAAGGTTTTTGCTGTTTCCAATGTACAAAATCAAAATTTTCCTCCTTGTAATAGACACAAAATTGGCATGAATTTCTAGGATTTTGTCTAGTAGAAATACAGGGTACGAACAAAGTTGAGAAGAGTCGGGAGCGAGTCCGTGGTGCGGTGACTCGAGTTGTTCAAATTTTGAGTGGGGGCTTCTAGGTGCGATGACTTTGAGTTATACGGGTTTAGAGATATTGTGACTTGATTAGTTCGAGGTTCAATATGTTGCTGATTTGAATAGTTTAGAATATGAGATGTTCGTGATTTGAATAAATGATTAACCACGGTTACTCGTCCGATCGCATCCTCTCCATGTTGGATAGAATGGGGCATTGAAATAGAGGGTATGAACAAAATGTAGGATCATTCGTCCTTGTGTGTGTGAGAGACGGGTTGGGGCAATTATAGCATCGTGTGTTAGGCAAATCATTTATTGTTATGTGGATCGGTAATTTGACACCACTGATTATCTATAGCGTTACTCTTGCATAACAGAGGGATTATGAAGTTGAACAAATGCTAGGACTTTTTTTTTTTTTTTTCCTTCGTGGCGTGGATAAAAGCTAAAGGCTTCAGCTTCGACATGACCATAAATATTCTTACATGATTTTTCCAGCTACTCAAACGACGACACTTATCTTTTGTGTCAATTAAGCATATATGGCGTTATTTTTTCAGTAGAGAGAGCTTACACATTCTCTCTCTCTCTCTCTCTCTCTCTCTCTCTCTCTCTCTCTCTCTCTTTTGTAACTTGACTCATCGAAACACGCTATTATTGCAGTCTAATTTTGTATATATGTAGGTAGTTAGGACACTCGACTATCCCATTTCCTAGCTGACCAAAACATAAACTACATTGACAGCCATTCGACATGTGTGATTTTTTAAGTAAATTTCAGCAATCTGTATATTAGATCAAGTTTGGCACTAAGTTAACACCATTTGTAATTTCCAATATGAACTTTAAAAGCGTGTTCGATGAACCTTAAAAAGTATCTTTTTTTGAAAGATAGGTACTTTTAAGCATAGTCAAATATATTATTAATGGAGCTTTGTTTGTTAATGGTCACTCCAGTTCGTACCCTTCATTTTTCCTTGTGGTCCAATGGCTAAAGCTACGTAGTCAAAACTCAAAAAGTCGCAGCAGGGCCTCAAAACTACTGTAGCCCTTACATTGATTGCACACAATTTTTGAATAGGATCGAAACACTTTATGACACATTTGAATCGTCGATCATGCTTCAACCTTGAATCGTCGGTGAACAATATTACGAAACTATGCAACAAGTTGAGCAAACTTTTTAACGTTACAAAGAGGATCTTCTTCCACCATGGTACAGAACAATAGTCTCAATGGGAAGACAATGGAGGAGGTAAAATATTAGACAACTCGTCCATTTCTTTTCTTTTCTTTTTTTTGCAAATTATTTTCTACAAATGTATCCTCGTGTATTATTATTTAACTTCTTTTCTTTCTAAGACGTGAAATATCGAACTAATTCTAATAAGTCCAATTCGAAGTTCTTTGAATCACAATACATGCAGTACTCAACCATACATGATTTCTTGTACAGAATCTATGTATTTTTGTTTTTTTTCATACCAAAAGGGTAAAACACACGCACAATGGCAACAAAGTCAGACAAGAAGTTGGATGTGTCACGGGAAATTTAGCTCCCTGTTCGTAGATCTTTTAAATCATAAAACATACTATGTGACAGGTGTTATTGAAATGATATGAAAAGATCTTCGATCACTTCATCTAAAATCTTCAATTATTTTCCAACAGTACAACTTGCCGTGCATTCAAACACAATAAATGAGGATGTCAAGAACAAATAGAACCATGCCCAAGTACTAAATCGGTCACAAGGCTCTCAGTGATTTGAGCTTCATTTGCTAATAAAAGCTTTAGTGCCAATCCGAGTCTTTCCTCACTTGGTAATTCACCACAAGAAGAATGGAAAACATTATCTCAAAAGCACAGACTTTTTATCAATTCATATAACATGCCATCATGTGCAAATTTAGAGCATATACCATATAACATAATCATGGATTCCAGCTCAACAAGATAAGTGGCCCTAATGAGTAGTAGTTCATGGCTGTGCAGAACTACCAACATGTTTCTGATGATGTTCATCTTGAAAAAAGTTCAGTTTATCGAATTTATACTCTCGAAGATTAAATGGAAAGTTAAAAGCGACGTTCCCGCACTACAAAAAGAGCTTGTCTACCTCATTCATGAAATGCAATGCCTTTATTCAATAATATCATAGCTGCAGTGACCAAACGAACTATATGGTCCTCGTTCAAGGACGATGTCAAGTACATATAAATTTTAGATAAAAAGGTTGAAATAATGCATGCACTGAAGCTGTTTCAATCACATTCAAGGAGGTCAAGATGCCCTCAAAAGGAATGCAGCTAATTCATGAATAGTAAAAGCCATTAAATAATTGGTTTTATGATGGTTCATTTGTCTGTCATTCAGGTAACACACAGAACAGATACATGTATATCGTTCCTCCCACTTGAACTATAAAATTAATCTACATCTCTAGTTAGGTACCTTGACTATATACACAAGCTTACTTGTCGGAAGGCTACCTTGTGATTGAGGCAAGTGAAGAATGAAGGTGCAGGGACCATGGAAGTCACATATGTTCCCAACAGAGGTACCAAATCTTGATATAGATTATACAAAAAAGAATACTGCAATAAAGAACATCCGTTCAAGCATAATATCTGTGATTGATAATGTGTTTAAAGCTCCCTAGCCTCACAGGTTCAACACAGGAAAAGTTAGGTGGCAAATACAACTAGACATGACATTCGAGATCAGAGACAATTCAGAACTACTGAGGAAAGGAAAAATGATTCATCCTATATGCTATTTATGACACGAGGAACTTCGACCACTTTCTTCAAAACCAAGTTTTAGAAGTATCAAACCCAGTTGGCCAGAGGATGTATACAGTTTAATCAGATCTTGCGGGAATTGAAAGTGAACATAAAAAGAATTGTCCTATATGCATGTGCTAGATAACAAAGACAGAAAAAAATGTTACTACATAAAAGCTTTTAAACAAGTATTCTTAAATTGAGATAAAAAGAGGTTAAAAAGAAGAAAAAAAGCTTTAAAAGATCTTAAGCTACAATTAGTCAATAAAATATATCAAAATAGAAAAATCCCTCTTGACATGCATGGAAAGATTACTTTCTACTAAAACAATACGCCCCAATAACATAGCAAACCCAGCAAAGGAGCTCCAGACACCATCGAATCAAATGACAGCTTCACAAATATTTTCTGGCAAGAGTTCGAACTTTTGTGTCAAAATGCGATGATGTAATGCGGCTTCCAGGTAGATAAAGGGGATTGAGAAGAGTCTGCAACCAAATTTTGATCATAAATTTCAAACCAGCAAACCATCACAAATTAAGAAACTGCGGGAACTACAGGCCATATAAGAATTACAAAAACAATTCTACAGTTAATTACAGAATTATGAGGATAAGGAAGTGCAGAGGAGTAATCAATGAACAAGGTTTAATAAACAGGTTGTAGTAATCAGAGGATCCAATTATAGATATTGGACTTCTTTTAATAGTAAGCGTTGGTCAGTGTTATTTTAGCATATATGCATCACAAATGGGGAATTCGTGCAAAAGTCCTAGTAAATAGGCAAAGCCGCAAAAGTGACTAGAGACCGAAGTTTCATGTTTTGCATGTAGAAAACCTCTATTCTCTTTAAAAAGTCTTAAATACCCTTTAAATGGCTGATGGTCATTTAAAGGACCACAGTCATAGTTTCAAGCTCACTTTCTCTTCCTGTGTTGTCGTTTCACTGTGTTCATGGTAACATTCTTCAAAACCCACATAAACTTTCAAGAAGAAGAACAAACCACAGCCAAAATCCATGAAACCACCCAACCCGCCACCAAAATGGCCACCATCCCATCTGTTATTCTCCATCAACAGGAATATAAAATAGCAAAAAAGTCCTCCAGAGAATTACCATCGGACCCTTCATTTTCTGGCAAAAGCACAGTGGAAACAAGAGGAAAATAGAAGTTTTGTGTGTGTTGAGTTTGAGTTTGATTTTGAATTTCAAATGCTGCCTAAATTTCAATGAACATGCCTTGAATTTAAGGGTATTATGGACAAAACAGTAGTATTTTTGGTCAAAGGCCTAAGACAAAAAGGAATGATTTGGAACGGCCATATTCATTAATTCCCTTGAGGGGATTTTAGTCATGATGCTGGGAAATTTAACTTCAGACATGAATGAATATGTGAAAATCCTAAGAAGCATGGATTCGGATATATAATTCGAATACGATACGTCATGGGTATGCCCATATAACTTTTTAAAAAAAATTAGGATACGCGAATACATATATATAAATGGAGGAATGATCTAATGAATACCGATGCTCATCTTATGCTAAGTATCGATGACATGTCATATAAATTTATTGGTGGATAATAAATTTAATTCAAATGTTGAGACCTACAAAACTTTATCAACCAATAAATTGATATGACACGCCATCGGTGCTTAGTATAGGATGAGTATTGGTGTTCATTTGATCATATATATACACATATAATAAAATATTAAATTATTTTCTCTTAATCCTTAATTATACCAATTTCTTTTACGTTAACATCACTAATATCAGTTTCTTCATTATCATTAAAAATAACATCATTCAACTCTAGCTCATTTAATGATAGAATAGCAACCTTAAACAACGCCACAATTTCAAGAGTATCAAATGAGTAACAAGCAATTTTCTACATTTTAGATTCTCCTTTTGAATAGAAATTTAATTTTCTTAATAAAAGATACAGATTGTTATGAATGAAAAATAATTCATTAAATATATATTAGAGTTTGATTATATTAATGCATAATTTATTAACATGATTTTATATGTATTAAATCATTATCTATTTCCAATAATAAAAATATATTTATCAACTAATAATAAGGTTTTACACGTATTAAAATATTTATTACTATTGTGTATTTCCAATAAAAAACTCTAGTTGTCAATTACTTTAAAACTCTAGCTGTATTTTTTTTAAAAATATTATATATTTTCAATAAGTTATTGATAATAAAATAGTTATCTATTAAGTAAAAAAACTTTGTCCATAATAATGATCTTTAAAAAAGTTTAAAACCAATAAAATTCTTCTTTACGTGTTCTAACATATTCGATATGTATTGGAAATAATTAAAAAATAAAAAAAAAACCGTATTTGATACATATCAAAAATTCAAAAAATATAAAAAAATAAAAAATAATTAAAAAACACATATCCAGTACATATTGGAACGTATCAAAGAGTATTGAAGCTTTTATATGTATTAGATATTGGTATGTAATGAGTTTACAAGTATCCATGCTTCTTAGGTGAGAATTTGGTGTATTGAAATGAAGATAATATTATTTTGGACTTCAGTTGAATTATGATTTGGTGTTAGCACAAGAAGTTAGAAACTCTCACCTTATAGCTTTTGGAGAGGACAAAGACTTCAGTTAAATAAAATTTTCTATTGCTAGGAAGGTGGATAGGTCTTTGGGCAAGGATTATAACGTAAATATCTGGTAATAGTTTAACTATGCACATAGGCTGGTGTTGATTTAGTTATTAAAAAATGAGCAAAAAGAACATATAAGTTTAAGATCTTGCAATAAATGAAGGTATTAAACTCATATCATAGTATGAAATTAGAAAGACTGATAGAGCATAGATTAAGGTGTAATTCAAAGGATTCAAAAAACCAATTCAACTTTATACCAAGGAGACCTAAAATGGAAGCGATTTACCTACTTAGGATAGCCTTAAAATATAGGGAAAAGAAGCACAATTTATATATAATTTGAGTGCTAAAGAGATTAGAATTTCTATTAGAGTATCAATTCTGATATAGCAATGTGTATGAGCAGTCAAGAGTATGAATTTTAGTGGCACTTACAGTATAGAATTTCCAACAGGTCTACCTTGCATCAAGATTTTGCCTTTAGTTCCTATTTTTTTTTATCCTTCTTTGCATTAGCAGTAGATGAGCTTAACAGAGTTGAGGTTCCTTCTATGATGCATCGGATATGTGTGCCCAACAAGATACGGTCAGATACGCTGACACGTGACTTTTCAAAAAATTACCGACAAGGCATGTCGCCAACACGCTGATTAAATTCTTTAAAAACTTTCATTTATGTAGTATAAATTTAGTTTTATACTTGTTATTAATTTTTCTTGTTGAAATCTTTTACATATGAGTACCTATTTGTTATTTAATAATAACTTTGAGTTAAAAATATATAATACTTCTAGTAAAAATAAAATAAAAAATGGTTATGATAGAGTGTCCGAGGAGTGTTAGTATTGACACGGTAGAGTGTCCGAGTTGAAGTGTTTGTAGCTATAGAGGGTTATTTGGTTGTTTATAGTGCTATAGCGATTTTCTGTGATAAGTAAGATCTCTACAATTGATTAATATACATACTACATATTATGGTATTTAATGTTGGAGTCTAAAAGGAAAAGATATATGTAAGATGAATATAGAAGAGATGATGATCTTCATATGAATGTTTGATCATCCTATAATGAAAAAATTAAGAAATGAGAATATACAATAACAATTTGAGGTGAATTAAATAGAAAGAATAGATTAAAAGAAAGATGCAGGTGGTTTAGGCATGTCTTGCATAGATGTAATCATGTAAAGAAAGCCCCTTCACAAGTTTACCTTTATATATAGCTCATGGACCTCTTGGAAGAAGCTCTTGATTCCATCATCGTTACGAGAATCATGAAGGAGCATCAACCGTGTATGTATGATTTAGGTTAAAGAAAGAAATCATAAATCATTGTACGCTGATAAAGTACAATATTATGAAAAACTTCTATGAAACGATTTATATGAAGGGAAAGTATAAATTCAAAGAATCCACATGTTGGTAGAAAAGTAGGCAAGCATGAAACAGGAGTCCAAATGCTCATCTCAGCATTTAGGTAAACCAAATAATATAAAAGATGGAAACATAAAAGACAGAAGAAAAAGTGACTAAATTTATGGTAACACGATAACTATGAAACATAACCCATCCTCCATTCACCAAAAGAAAAAACATGAGCTCGGGCTACCGAAAGATCAGATGAAATCAACATGATTGCTTGAGCAGTTAAAAACTAAAATTACAAGCATCTTAATAAAAAGAGCAAGCTTTAGAGGAAGAATGTACAGATATGCATAAAACAGATAGGGACCTGAAAACGAACTTGACTATAGCTCATGCCTAGATTTAGAAGCAGAAATAAGTGTCTTTTGATCTCAACTTCACAGCCCGGATAAAAAATGCAGTAATGATCACAAAAAGAAAAATGACCATAAGACTAAATGAGTCAATTCTTTCAGGAATAGAGCACAGTAGATTGATAAATCAAAACTCAAACATCTTCAAGATTCTACCAATATAGGAAACACTCTCACAACTTTAAGTACCAGTTTGGACTTTAACTCGGATCAACTAAAAACTACAGAATACTTTGTGGTGAACTTAAATTTGGAACTTTTTTGTTTGACTAGCCTTTCTCAAGTTTGAAAATAATGATACCAAATCCATTTCCAAAACTCTATTGTCAACTAAGTATAGATTTTAGAATGTATATATCAATCTAAAAGCAACACAGGAATCAAAACACTGTAAGGGGGCTGGGGCAAAAACATTCCTTTTAACTCCTTTTATATATTTTTTTAGTTAATAGAAAAACTAAGATACTGAATGAAGTATTAAGTGAAAAAAGAAAACCAACTTTGAAAGAGTGCAGCTAACTGCACTTGCACAACTGGAAACATAGAAACACATAGCAATATGCTGCATCAGTAATTTGTGTTTCCTTCTTCTTTAATTTCAAAAAGGAGAGTAATACGTTAAATAAAAAAGAACTAATAAAGGATATGACCTGCAGTCACATATACAGAAACCACCAAATCATTGAATCTGTCTATTGCTTTCAAAAACCTGGTTCACAAAATGATGGTAATCAGTAATTAACACTTGTAAAACTAACGGCAATCAATAAAGCGACTAACATCATTTGCATAAAGGTAATTAAGGTTAAATACTCACATAGCACTCGTAGTCCACGCAAGGTCTTGGACAATATCCAACGCAGCATGTAATATAAACTGATGCTGATGCGCTGCATCCTCTTTCTGCAATGTGCGATCAAAGAATTATTAAAAAAACGATCATAAGAAGTGTCAAAGAAAACATATTTTGAATGAGGCAATACTTTGGGGACAACGCCGACTTCAGCTTCGTAAATCGGAATATCATTTTTGCTGACAATCATGAAACACGCGGTGCTTGCCATTGACTATCACTCTTCTACTACGAGTAGTTTTCACTTTTCACTTCGGATCCCCTGCTCAATTGAGGGAAATATTCAATTTGATCACAAACTTTCCATTGGGAATCTAATTAAACCATACTGCATAGAAATATAGATAAAAATGAGTCTTTATTGATATGAAGATCGTGCAATAAAATAAATTGAAAACAAGAACCATAACTACGAAATCAAAAAGGGGAAATTGCATGAAATTTTGAGAAGGAAACTAAATCGATACCTTATCGCTGAATCTGGATTGACGTGTAAGGTGCCGGAGGTAGATTACACCAATTCTTGTAGATTTCTACGCTATTATGTAGATTTGTAAGAGAAGGATTTATGGGGAGAATGGCGTATTGAAATGGAACCGAATGGTAAAGGAGTGCTGTTATTTTCTGTTTCTATTACTGCAGTAATTGGGTAAAAAGTAAAAAAACATAGTCAATTACTTTGGGTAAAATTTCATTTTGGTCACCAAATTTTGTTTCTTTTCAAACTAGTCATTTCTCAGGTTAAAATTGAAGCGGTAAGTTATCGTAATCTACAAATAATTTGAGTAGAATTCGAAGTCTAGAAATAAGTTAGATGAAATTGCAAACATTTGAAAAAAAATTACACAAGTGTCTTTAGAAGAATTAAGTTAACGAAAAGATATTCCACGTCAAATTTTTACTACGCTACATAAAATTCTACTAAATTAAAGGATGACAAACTAACTAGGTGATGCGATTGAAATAATTTAGCAAGTAGTGTGACTAGTTTGAAACGAAAAGAATTTCAATGACTACTAAGAAATGTTGGCCAAAGTACAATGACACCGACGTTTACCAATAAGAAATAACAATGATAATATTATTCTAAATTTCTAAAATGTCTCGAAAATACAATAGAAATGTATAATTTTGTACGCATATCAATGAATCGATTTTTCTTTTATAAATAAATAACTATAAGTGATGGATAAAACAATAGCACTTGAAAGTCCCACGAAATGCATGGATATAAAGTACAAAAATGATTCAAGTACAGAAATATTTTAACAGATTTTTGCCAGAATTTTGAATTTTCACTCACATGGAGTGGACCCCATGTATAAAATATTGAAAAAAAAAAGTTTCCCCCCCTTTGTTGTGTCTGTGCTGTAAGTATATGGATTTGAATCCCTGTACTTATAGTAAGGTTGTATAAAGTAATTTGACTATCTGTAAATAGTTCATAAACATTAGCCAAACATTTTCTTGAACTTTAGACTTCGGTTTCAACTTAATTAACAAAATAATATGTATATTTTGATATAAAGTTTTATAGTGTCGTTTCAATTTGTTGCAAAAAATTGAGATCTAGAATAGTTAATAACACGACAAGTCGGATCGTAAGTGGGGACCAAGTTTTCATTTAAAAGACAAGTACAAATAAGTTAGTCTACAAGTAAAATAAATTAGTGTATTTATAGTTTCTTAAAACTAATTTTGGATGAATGAGAAATTAAGATCAAAGAGTTCCGCTTGAACTTGAAATTGTCGAACTTGAAAATCGGTGGAAAATAATAAGTCATTTGTCCTACATTGAAAAATAGAAGCCAAGTATTCACTCTATATAGCTCAACTTAGAGACTTGGATTTATGATCTAAGGGGTACCAATATTCTTTAGTAAAGGGAGGAGTATGTGTTTGTGGGGTTCTAACCAAAGATTACACGTGCATCGACAGTCTCGTTGAAGCCGTGATGGGGTTGAGCAGGGGTTGAACAAACCATATAAGTCTGTTTAGACCAATTTTTCTAATAGACGCAACTTTCCTAATATTATAAATTGACCCCCATACTCGAGCAGTCGTTCCTTTCATCTTGCTTTCAGTTTCATTGTACTATGCATTCTTAAAATGTATTTTGCATCAGTCCATTCTTCATTATGAAAGCACAAAACACATTTGTGGTTTGCTTTTTTTTTTTTTTTTTGTGTGGTTTGAGGTGCATCTACTT
>CAIGRS010156528.1:0-13514 GCA_903798395.1 Fraxinus floribunda | reverse complement strand
ACATCCCACTTGCATGAAGTCAATTCCAACTTTGCTTTCTTTGGTCTTAGGAGGTTTAGAGGCAACTTGCAAGCATTATGGACCATTGGATGAGGATTGATCCTAGCCATTAAATCCAAGGGAGGTGCATGGGATTTTGCCTATAAATAGGGATGTAGTCTCATTGCAATTAATTAGATTGGGGTTGAGTTATTTTTATACAAAGAGAGAAAATTTCATAAATCTTACTTGTTTTCCATACTTGCTTTACTTCAAGTCCTCTACTCAAGGTTGTGATAATTTAGCCTACTTGGTTGAATTATTTGTGAGTATCGAAAGACTGACTTAACATTTTCTCGAGAGGTACGAGAATTGTGCACGTTAAGGCCGTATGATGTCTAGTTATTTCGATGTGAGAAAACTAACCCCATGACAACATGCTCACCTAGATACATAGTAGTTGTCAACACCTTTCTTACATTGTCTTCAATAGTAATCGTAACAAAGTATTGTTCAAAGGTTGACACGAAGTTTTCGACTTCCTTTCCATTGCATGTTCAACTATAAGAGCGCCGTTCCAGGATTTTGAGCTTTGGTACATACACTTGTGTGGAGGCTTTCCTATTGACAACCGCTCATTGAAGTATTCGCAACTAAAGTTTCAATTTTTCCATTTCTCCCCTAGATCAGAAATGATTGCAACATCATTAGTAATTGCTGTGCAAGATGCTCGACTTTCATCTAGTTATTTGTGTAATTCATGGATCTTTACTTCTCCATCTCAACCTTTTCCTCAAGTTTATCGATGGCATATCATAACTTGACAGTTTGCCCATCAAGTACATTCAGGCTATTGTTAGTACTCTTTTTTTGTCAACCACTTAGTAGTGTGTAATGTATATTGATCTGCTGCTTCCTTATTGAGCGTCATGAACAGCAATTCTACTTCTAGTGCAGAAAGGGACATCATTCAGCAACAATTTGCTCATCAAGACCAGCTTTCACCTATTCTCAAGTCAATTCAGGATGAAAAACAATTAAAGAAAGCTTTACAATAGAATATTTGAAAAGACAAATACAGTTACATATAAAAGTAGACAAATCCAACAACATTTTAGGATTACAATCAACCATTCATATGCACAAACAAGAACAGAATTAAACAATTATTGGGTCAAGAAGCAGTAATGGTTTGTCTACATGTGATTTGACCAAAAAAAGAGAGAAAAATGAGAAATACAAAGTCCAAATGAGCAAAAATTACCTTTGGGATGAGCTCCAACATTGATTTCATTCCCATATTCACCCCCCTGAATACATGAATCCCTCCTTCAAAAACTGGTGAAGCACTAGAACTCCAAACAAACATGTGAAGATCTTTGCCATTAGCATCAGCACCATTAGCCTTCTTTTTCATGCCTGTTGCTGTCACTGGAGAGAAAATTTCAGCACCGGCTGGCGTAGGGTACCCTGCATTCCCTTGCCCAGAAACCTCATTAGGCCTTGAAGGGTTTCCATACCCATCAAACCCCAAGTTCCCATAATTTGAATGTCGTGGACAAAAGATTTACTGTACAAAGATTTGAGTGAGAGAGTTATGGTGGCTACGGTGCAGATTGAGTAAGAGACGAAAAGAGAGAAGTCGATTTTATTTTTATTTTTTGGCTTGGCTGCGCTGCTTGGACTTGCTCTTTAGGCAGGGTTTTGTTGATTTTTTTTATTATTATGTTTTTTTTTTGGGTTTCAGGTCGTGTCGGGTTTGGGTTGCAAACCCATGACCCAACCCGACCCGATTTCCCCACCCGAAACCCGCCCAAAAAATTCAAAAAACCGATCCAAACCGATCGATCAAGTTGGTTTAGATTTTGACCATCCCTATTTGTGCATATTAAACATGCCACTATTGTTTACTCAAGATGCATGGCAAAACTTCTTTTTTTTGAAGTTGGTCAAATATACTTTAATCCACAAATTTTTTAAAATCCACATTTCGCTACCCATTTATCATTCACATATTACATAATACCCATAACTTATAAGAATTTAAAAGTAACATCAAGCAAGCACTCCTCTAAACCTTCCCAAACTACATATATATGGATTAAGTCAAATGTATAGAGGCTCGGCTCATGGACCTCTTATCGACCCTCACGTGAGGTGGATCCTGCATCGGGACTCGGTACCCACCTGATTAAAAATTTGTTCAAATTCCCCCCTCCCCTCCCCTCTTTGTGTGTGCTCTGTAATGGTAGCATTACTCTATATATATATATACATACACGTGTGTGCGCGCGCGCATATTTCAATCTCTCATTCTCTTGTTAAACGTACGTATAGAAGTCGAGCAATCATAATGTCTTTTCCCCCACAAAATCGTATTTAATAATAGACGAAGTTATAATACCCACATTGATTATACATCGAACTGTCTCTCAGCGTTGCAAACCTAGCTCACCTACCACAACCAAGAAATATGTAACACATTATCGTTTTGCTGTCTTCTGAAGCATTGCTGTAGAGGGATTCCATGGTGATTGGTAGGTACATTGCTTCAAAGTTTGTTAAACATGATTGCAGCATTCAATGTGCATTTCACTCAAAAATGTCTTTACACTCTCCTACCAGCAACCCACAAAATGTAGCAGTCATGTTCACACACACATACAAATTCACAGAGAGGGAGAGGGAGAGAGAGAGAGAGTCGAAAATGGCGTGCTTTGAAAAGGCGTCACCAGCATTGAAGGAGATTCTTCTCAAAATATACAGGTAAGGAGATCAACTCGTATTCATTTCACATATGCAGATCCTGTGCTCTAATCTAATTCATTTGCAAAGTGACACCATTCCTTCTGCCAAGTTCTGCTTGCCACAATCAAACTCGTGTCACATTCAGCCAAACTATCTTCTGTTAATAGTAAATTCTATCAACAATAAACAGTACGAAAATCGAGTCAATGGTAAGGAAAAAAGAAACAAATATCTTCCAGTAATATTCATCAACCAATCAATTACCGGGTTAGTCAGCACAACAATGTTATATTACATGGGGGCATCAAGTTCACACTCAAAACTTGAACAAATGGACAAGGCAATAGAACAAGAAGTGGTTCTGAGGCCAAGTCCTGTTAAATAAATATCCACTCTGGTTACTGTGAAAATGATTATATGCGACAAACATTCAAGGCAACACTAAAGGGAAAATCAAACATGATTTATTTACCACTGGAAAAAATGAAACACGTTTCAGATAAAAGAGTGTCCACATTATGCCCTTGTCTCTTAAATACATTGGTTTCATATCTAATGGAGGCATGAAAGTATAGTTGCTTAATTTCTTAATTATGCAAAATTGTATGAATAAAATGGACAAAAATGTTAGTTGTAAAACCCAGGGTTTCTGCTCTTTTTAGCAACCTATGAAATGTATGAATTCAACAAACAATCCTCTACTATTCGAAATCTTATTCTGATGGTCACTATTATATTTTTCATGCAGAGCAGAAAAGCCCATGGAGATTGATCATCAAATGCATGAATTTGGATCTGTACAATACCATGTTCAGGTAAAATTTGTGGAGTCATCGACTCATTATAAACTGCAGAGAGAGAGAGAGAGAGAGAGTTAAGAAGTCAATAAGAATTCGCAATCACAACAGTTAATCTTGAGCCCTATGAAACATGCAAAAATTTGTTACACGTTAAGTTGGGATTTATGGGGGTAACAATCATACAGATAGATTTAACAAGTTAAATGAAATGTCAACATTTTTCTCAGAATTTCAGTGCCAAATAGGAATCTAATCATTATGTTGAATGTATAACAGTGTTCAGCATCAGATCCACATCAAACTTATTTGTCAGTCTCAATTCCTCCTCAATCTCAAGGATTGCAATTTACATCCAAGCTTCCAAACCACACTCTAGATATTGTTAAGGGAATTTGTCCTGATGTTGTGGAGATTATTGAGCCTCCAAAAG
Organism: Fraxinus floribunda; assembly: GCA_903798395.1. Lineage (NCBI taxonomy): Eukaryota > Viridiplantae > Streptophyta > Magnoliopsida > Lamiales > Oleaceae > Fraxinus > Fraxinus floribunda. Next base: position 9,557 of record CAIGRS010156528.1, on the reverse strand, counting down.
ATGGCTATCAGCTAACTTTAAGGCTGAACTTTGCTAGAATTCCACATGGTAAAGGTGGGTAAATCTCAATGCATTCCCCCCCCCCCCCCACCCCCACCCCCCACACACACACACACGCACACACATAATGTTATTGGAACATGGAAACAATATCTAAGAGAACCAGGCATAAGGACAAGCAGTACCTTTCTCAAATCAACAACATTTCTCTAGGTTTTCATAAGATGTAATTGGGATATTCTCTTTTGAAAATAGGTTCTTGAACACGGTAATTTGTAAGCTTGGTCTGATTTTCTCGAGGATATTTGATTGAGTAAAATCTATTTCCATTAGAAAGACAATGGAAGTGAATAATTGGAAATAAGAACGCTTATAACACTAGACAAAGAGATTTAATCAGCCTTTTAATAAGCTATATGACAACAACCAATGCCAACATAAGAAAGAAGAATCTGTAAGACCAATAAACAATTTAAATGCTACAAACAGGAAACTTTACAGATTTGGCAAGTTAACTGCCATAAAAGCTGAAAGCTAAGATTTGAATTCAAGTATAGGATTATAGACTACTTAGTCCAAACTAAAAGTTGCAAGGATAAAAAATTTGACACAATTTAACCTTGGGTATAATTCGTTCAAAGTGGCCATTTTCTTGCCAGAAATTATAAGCCTACGATCACTGGCAGAATACTTCAACATTAGCATAGGTATTGACTACAATAATTCAACAAACAACATATGATAAAAAGACCACACTTTTAAAAGTCAAAATCATATGATTTGTTTTTTCTCTTTCAAAACTGTCTCAGATTTCATCAAGGAACTATGCTACACTAAGAAAGTAATAACAAAAAAATAACAGCAATAATAATAATGAAATGGAGAAATATATGCCTCTCCTAGTTCAACTTCATCATTGTTAACTCCCCTAAGATTGTCCCTGCTCAGTTTATATTCTCTAGCGAAAAGTAAATTCCTGCAGTAATTCAGCAAGGCTCATCACATAAATACAGAAGTAAGATTTTGTCCAGATTCCCTAGAAATTTAAAGGTAAAACTGCTGGAAGGTTTGAAATTCTGAGAACTTGCAATGGCATGGACTCTATCCCATGAGGAAAATAAAAAATATAGATACACACATATAATAAAACACTCATCTGTATTGAAATGATCTCTAAGGACTCAAAATATTTCTATACATGATATTCAGTATTTTCATAAGTATGAGGTGATATAATTTGTTCCCAAATATTGATATGAGCAGAATAATGACTACATATTAGATGCTGATTTATTTTGTTGGAACTTATTATCTCAGTCTCAACAAAGATTATCACAGAAATTTCCTCAGTTCAAGCTGTAATACTAAGCTCACAGCTGAAAGAAATGTTAAGGAATGTTGATTCTCAGGAAATATCTCAGGGAATGTATAAACCAATCAAACTCATTTATCATCCAGGGGAGTCATTCTATGTCATCAAACAGGTAATTTTTGTCAACTGTTGACTAAATAAGTATCACAGCAGTAACAAAGTCGAAGGAAAATTTTAGAACAATAATAGAAACAGATGGCAATTCAGCGAATTTCAAACCATAAAGTGCTCAATCTTGATACATCTATAGAGTCTTCAAAGACAATTTGCATCGCCTGACTGCAAGCAAATCCGCATCTTGACAGCCAGCAAAAATCACTGCAGTATTCCCAATGCGCTTCAAAGAAAATACAGATGTGATTATTGCAATAGCCTTCTTTCAGGTAAGAATTGCTAAATTGTACAAGGAAAAAATGAAAGCTTTTTCTCGCTTCTCTCAAGAAGGAATTACTTTTAATCTTATCTAGATTCACGAGATTACATTATTCCTACTATTTCTTTAAGGAATTGAATATTTTCTCCCAGGAGCTTGTCGTTGTTGGAAGTACTAGAGCATGTGCTAAGGCGCCTCATTGCATCTGGTCGCCGATACCACCTCCAGAGTTAAGAGGAGAACCCATTGAAGATCTGAGCACCAATGGAGGATTCGTTTCTTTAGGTATTACATTGTTACTTTTATTAATTTTACAAAAAATTAACAGTGAATAGTTGTAGCATTTTTTACCCCATGTTTCCAAGCTTTTCGTTCAACTTATTCAAGTCTCGTTACCATGACACTTTAAGATATTACGTTCCATCACGTGGAAGGCAAGAAACTAGACAAGACTGTGTGGAACCTACTGAACTTCTATACATTCGTGAAATATCATGTGAAGGTAATGCACATTCATAAGCTATAGAATACTAGAGTTGCTTGTATCCTGGAACTAATATTTAGTCTTAAACAGAGCACTAGAGGTTTTATACACCGGAGGCTGAGAATGCGTCTTGGAAACTTGGTTGAGGTAATCAAATCCCTACCTGAAGTCATGCATGTGAAGTTACATCTCTCCCCTTTGATGTGAGATCTCATTACTGCTAAGATTAGCATATCTAATGAGCTGCTGTCCTGGCAACTTACAGATCTTGCAGAACGCAGGAATTGAAGAAGAAGAACAAAATAAGAATAAAGTCCGAGGTATGAGTGTAATTATTTTGCATTTCCAAGATTGTAGTGCAATGGGCAGTTTCATCTCTTATAAAGGGACTCAGCTAAAGAATAAATAGAGGAAGCTGTTTATGGCTAACAATCTACTGCATAAATTCTGCATGTAGGCACAGTTCAGGCATATATTATTTTGCTAGCCTGTCCTTTTATTTCCCTCAATAACTTTCTCCATTATGAAGCTGAATATTCTGATGTAGGATTTAAATACGCAAGGAAGTTTGCAAGATTCTCAAAACCCAAAATCCTCAGGAGAAGATGTAATTTCAGCAAAAAGCTCAAGCGAATTCATTCCAGATTAAAAATCCATGGGTTCAATCGTTTTCGCAGACGATGGTTAACAATGCCCAAATTTTCTTCAGTTACAAGGTATACAAACTGAAGCAAAATGGTTGTCTTCAATAACATCAATATGTTTGATGGAAGATACAAGCTCATCTCATATCTCCCCACTAGTTACTCCATTATTCCACAAGCAACATACTGATGAAAATTGTTTTCTGCCTATATGAAGTGCAATAATGAAAGTAATTATATCCAGAAGTCCAAACAATTCTGTAACTTCAATATTGTAAGTTGGTTGAATTTAAGAGCAAGATCTTCCTATAAGACGTGAAGAAAATTTTCGAATAACCTTGATCTTTCAGTTTCCTTTTAAGTTTATATTGGCATCTTAGGCACTGGAATAATCCAGATAGTGCACAAAAATATGGTTTCAGAACCATTTCTGGTCATTATTACACATACATAACTACAAGCAATGTAAGATCAAATTACACCAAAATAATTAAATAAACCAAACCCAAAATTTTCTATTATAAAAAAGAATATACTAATAAACCTAGGTTATTCAACTTACCTCCCGTGATGCAAGCAAAATATATCCAATGACTGGGAGAGGAGAGCTTCACTTTTCACCCTCTCTATGAGATGTTTCAGTATTTCTCACAGAAATTTTATAATATTTGATTTCAAGATCTTACATCCATGCATATGTAACCAATTCAATCCAAGTTTGCTAAAGCACTTTTCAATACACAGTGAGTTCCTTGTCTTGTGTGTTGCATTAAGAATTGGAAACATAGAAAACAGCTATTCACTACATAACAGAAAACAGTGATACGCTTTTATAGCATCAAAGACATTAATGAGGCAAAATTGCGGAAAGACAATGAGATAACACAATCAATCAGGCAAGGTGACAACTTTTTTCCAGCCAAAGAGCCACCTCTTGTTGCCAGCTATAAACAGTAACAGAAACAGGAAATCAGAAACAGAGAACAAAATGTTCATTCCTATCTGATTCCTTACACTGATTCCAGTCAAGACTTTTAACTATGACTAATATTTGACTGAACACTTCTACTAGAAACTGGTTATTATATTCAAATACAACACTCCTAAATCAGCATTACTGCTTCCAGTCAAAGATATCACAGGAACCAACCTAGTTTGAGACAAGTCTATAATTACTCTGTGAGTTGATTTATATGCCAGTTGAGACCTGTATTTTACAACTAAATATGTCCCTTTAAAAGGAAGAAAATGGCAGTTGCGTAGTAACTTCTATTAGCATATCCTGAATGAAGTACTAATGCTCCAAGGATATTGTGTGCCTTCAATCTGGTTCAAGTCATTTAACACTGACAGCATAGCACAAGCTCTTGCTTAGTTGCCTAGGAATGATATACTGAAGATATAGCAGCATAATGTCAAGAAAGAATGCTAGAAACTATTGCCTTAATGAAATAAATAAAATTTTCTATTCCCAAAATCTATGCCCCAAGTATAAAAACAAAGAAAAAGTCTCAAGCAATCTGACCATAGAAATGAACAAGTTTTTAACAACTCAATACTCGAATGTTTTGTACCAGATCTAAGAACAGCAATAAAACTTCTCATTCCATTTCAAATTCAGGAAGCGGACGCATCAGCATTCCCTCTGATCCAATCTCAGCAAGCAATGATCCGCTAGACTCACCGCACCTCAAATTCCTATTACGATGCAACAATCCGAACAACAGAAAGCTCGTAATCATCACCACTGTAACATGTCCAACAAACAAAAAATTCATCAATGCCACACCCCTCAATCTATCCTCCTCAAGCTCACACTGGACATTAGACTCCCCCTTGGTCGGGGCCACCCCAGAAATCTTAGCACACCCTTTCAAACCAAATGCATCTGTGTATAACGATAATCCCACTTGTAGAACCCAAGTCCCTTTCAAAACAAGACCAGAAGACAACAAAGAATCAGCAAAAAATGCCGATGGCCTAAACGACAAATACAGGCAACATGCAGCACAAAACAGAGCCAAACCTCCCAATTTTCCATATACAACACCACCAAGCCCTACAATTCCATCCCCGTTCAAGTAAAATTCAATCACAAACGCAATGCCAGCAAATATGAACACAAAACTCTCGGAAACAACAGAAAGATCCGAACTTTCTTTCAAAATGATCAAAATCAAGAGTGCCCAGAAGACGAAAATGACAAGAGACTGTTGTAAGAACGAAAATCTGTAAGCGGGTTGTCCTTGAAACACAAGAAAGAAGAAAATTTGGGAGAATGATGCAACTGGAAGGACTACAAGAAGAGTGTAGAAATCAAAGTTTTTCCACTTGGGCTCCGAGAAGTACCATGATCTAGATCTGTAAATAGATGGGTTATTATAATACATATAAAAAGAGCCAAGCAGACGGCGAATTCCAAGTGGGAATAGAAAGAGGGAGGCTGTGAAATGGGTTGCCAGTGACGCCATTTGCTCTTACTGTTCTGGTTATGTTGTGCGTATACGAAGAATTTTTCTGGTTCCTCAATTGGGTTTTTCTTTATTTTTGTATATTGTTATTGAAAATTTGCGTTGGTATCTATTTTAGAATAGAATTTTGAAGTGTTCTATGGAAATACTGAATCCATGGTTATTTGATCAGACAATGATTGTTTGTTTGTTTGTTTTGTTTGGAACGGAAGGGTTGACTTGACAATATTGCAACTTCCCCCTTACATTTAAGGCTAATAATGAATTATCCCCAATAGTTTCCTTAGAAAACAATTAAACCTCTATCCTTTTAACTAGGTCGTTCACGTCAAAGTTTTGTGCTATTCATGCAATTTCTTTAATACAATCCCCACTTTTTGGTCTATAACTTTACAATTGACTACATAAATTATTTTATTACCATCACTATATATATTAAAACCTCATTTTATACAACATTTAAATAAATATTTCTATGCTAGGAATCAAAATACGTTTTGGATAATCGAGGACGATTTATAACTTGTAAATGTATATCAAAATTTGGCATTCATAGAAAAAAACAATCCCGTTTTCGGATGGGACATGGGGTTTTAGGAAGTTGAACGTCTTATTCTTATAAGTGACCAAATTACATAGTGTATGATCTTTTTAATAGTCAATATATAAATAGAATTGATCCATTTGATTTCCCGCAAGTGTACGGTATCGCGAACAAGTAATAAAGTGATGAATAAAGTATCGTTTCCACAAAGACTATGCATTTAATTAATGATCAGTTGATATTAACTTTAATTGAATAACAAATCTTGTTGAAGAATTTATACTAAAATAACTAATTAAACTATTATGTTGAGCAATTTATAAAACTTTTGTAAATTTCGATATGATTTACTAAGATTTTGAATCTTCCTTATTAATCATTCTTTAATGTAAATCAATATTATAACAATGTGTATGCATTTTTGTTAATAAATGTTCATAAATTAATTAAAAACATCTCTCAATGTCAAATTAAATATATTCCCTCATTTCACCTTCATATATCGTTATGGAAGATGAAAATATGCATTAAAAATGTTACATCATTTATAGAAATCATGCAAAACTCGAGCAATCACCCAAACATAATTTTTTTTCCTTCTGCCTTTGACCACTCGGCATTATTATAATGGACAATCGTTCAGTCATACCATCTTTCAAATTTTGCGTTTTGGTCCCCAAATTCAATTCTTGATTCTTTTAAGTCATTTTCTCTTACAATTTCGATTATTCTATAAGAATCAATTAACCCAAAAACTAACACACAAATCCAAATAAATCAGAAAATATTTCTGAGTTTCTGAAAACAAGTGTCAAATTTATAATTTTTTTTTATTTTTTTTTTATTTTTTTTTTATTTTTTTTTTTGTATTTGTCTCATACATAATAAAGCAATAAGTACACAATCACACACAAAAACTAAATATTCAATATTTTTCCACCTCCAAACTTAAATTAGATATTGTCTTCAATGTCTTAAAATCTAATATAGCACAGAAAGGGACAAGAAAGAAAAGAATAATGTACTATCCGAATTTTTTTTTGATATATGAGGTAAGTTTTTTGGATCATTCCATTCTTTCTTCATATTGTTAAACTTTATCCCGTTCGATATCTCTATTCCTTTGAAAGATGAAAGAAAACATCTATAGCTGTCAAAAATTAGTTTAAAAGCTAGAGTATGGTGTGTGTGATGACCAGTTTTTTTTTACGTTCCTGGAGAGTTGAAAAATGTGCTACTTATGTTTTACACTGACTTAAATATATTTTTGTTCTTTTACTACGCTTAATATAGACATAATTACCCTATTTATTAAACAAAAATATGCCTAAAACAAATGTACCATAATATACTGCATGCAAAGCAGTGACATAAACCATACTAGATAAAAAGAGTAAGAAATTGGGTTGCCTCCCAATAAGCACTTAATTTAAAGTCTTTAGCTAGACTTTGTAAAGGAGATTATCATGGCGGTTCAAATAGGAATTTCTCGCCCTTGCACTCTTTGCAATTTCCAACTTTGTATCTTCTTTTTGCTCTCCATACCTTAAACTCTCCATTCTCATATCGACCGAGAATTCCACCCAACTTTAGATGTTCTCTTCTAGGAGCTTTGTAAATCATCTTCATCAATATACTTGCACTTCTCGAGGTTTGATGGTTGTTTGGCTGGATTGTGTAATTTAAAAACTTCTTTTTCATCTTCCACCATTAAGGTCCACTCACATTTCTTCATGTCAATCAAAGTTCGACCAGTTGCTAGGAAATGTCGACCCAAAATTATTGGAATGTTTTGATCTTCTTCTATGTCAAGAAAAAGGAAGTCCTCTGGGAATATTAATGTTCCAGATTTAATGAGTACATCATTAACTTTGTCTCTTGGATATTTGATGCTTCTATCGACAAGGTGTTGTGATGTCATTATTTCATTTACTTCTCCAAATCCTAATTTCTTGTAGATAGATAAAGACATTAAGTTAACACTTGTACATGTATCACATAAAACATTAAAAAAATTCTTTGCCTAGTGAAATAGGTAAAGTGAAACTCCCTGGATCATTGAGTTTGGGAGACAATTCATTTTGCAGCCTAGCATTGCTCTTTTATATTAACGGCACTTCGTCAAATTATGGAAGCTTTCTTATCATTGATATCATTTCTTTCAGGAACTTTGCATAATTTGAATTCTGTCTAATTGCATCGATGAATGGTATTTGATGTGGATCTTTCTCAACAACTCCAAAAACTTCTCAAATTGCTCATTGGGCTTCATTTTCTGCAATCTCTGAGGGAAGGGAAGATATGAGGTACACACGTCTTAATAGTAACAGTTGCCTTAACTTGTTGATCTTCTGACTTTTGATCTGGAATTAACTTTGTTGATTGTTCAAGTTTATCCACTTGTTCCTCATCTATGGAAGGTACATTTTCAGTTGCTACCACCTGTCTCTTAACTGTGATTTTTGGAAGTTGAACCCCACTTTGCATAGTAATCTCTGGAACTGGAGTTAGTGCTTTCACATGTGAGTCCCCAATTTTTTAATTCTCTACAACACTCATTGCCATTACCTGCTGTTTGGGATTGAGCTCAATGTCACTTGACAAGGCTCTTGATAGTCTCTCAGAATGCGCTTTTGCCACTTGTTCCATTTGATTATCTAAATTCTAGATAGCAGTCCCCTAAATCTGCAAATTCTTTTCAGTCCTTTCCATGAAATTAGTTGATGCTTCAGCCATTCAAATAAATGCTTCTTCCCATGAGGGATTCTATTCTGGCCGTTGAAAACTTGGTGGTGCACCTTGAGATGACTGATTATTGCTCAAAGAAAAATTGGGATGATTTTTCCTACCAGGATTGTAGCATTGAAGTGTGGATTATTCTACTACCTCGAGTTATTTTGCGTGTGATTTACCTCTTCAGCCGATTCAACAAATGGACTTCCCACAATGCAGTCCACAATATTGTGATTTCCACTACAATAGTTGTATCTTAGCCCAACTGTTTGAACTTCATTCACTGTTTGATTGGTTGCCCAACTATCTACCTTTTGAGATCGTGTTGCTAGTTGTGCTAAGATTAATGTTAGTATGTCAACTTCGTGTATTCCAGCAACTTTCTTTTCACCTGATCTCTCTATTGGCTAAAGTGTACTGTGAATGCTAGGTCTTTCATGATTTGATAGACTTTGTCCGCGGTCCTTTTTGTAATTGGCCCATAACAGAGAGAGTCAATACTAGTCCTACTTTCCGAATTTAGCCCAATATAGAAGTACTGAACTTGAAGCCATTTTTGCAAACCATGATGTGGACATTGACGACATAGCCCTTCTATCCTTCCTAAGCCTCTGGATAACATTTTGAATCCAATTGGGAGAATGTAGTGATTCCATCCCTCAACTCGGCAATTTTTTGTGGGAAATATTTACTCAAGAATTTTTTACTCAAACCGTTCGAAGTGTTGATGCTATGAGGTGTGAATGTGTCCAACCATTCTTTAGCTGAATCTATCAAAGTGTAAAGAAAGAGTTTCAGCCAAATTACATCACTGGTGATAACGTCAAAATGACGTACCAACTAATTTTTCTTACTTATCTTAAACGTGTCATCTTAAATAGTAATATGGCAAGTAAAGGTTATTCCTGCAGAAGATTGGTTCAATTTAATCAATTG